>CAUYON010019815.1:0-110950 GCA_963573935.1 Arctocebus calabarensis | reverse complement strand
TACATTAATTCAACCATGGGGTACAGTGTGGGGGCTTCACATGCAATCTGAGATATTTTATCAACCTGATTGACATACCGTTCATGATATTTTCTCGTTTACTATATGAAAACATTTTTGATCCTTGTTTAGAAGTTTTCTGTGTAGTTCTGTTAGAAAGGAACAGTCATTCTAAAAGAGTATCTACTTGATAAATAACTCCGGTTGGGGCGTGACTAGTGGCTATAATTATTGGCCGAATTGGAAATCTGACATCAACCCTATCTAATTCTTTTAATGCAAACTCTTTTTCAATTAGCTACAGTTCTTCCTTGGGTTCCGGAGTGAGTGAACGAGGATTATTTAAGTCTGAAGGTCCTTCCAGAATTTTGAAAAGATTAGACAAAACTTAGGTTGGTATTCCTAAAATAGCATGTAACCAATTAATATGACCTAATAGCTTTTGAAACTCATTTAAAGTAGACAAGGAATCCAATCAGAATTGAACTCATTGTGGAAGAATTTGTTTTGAGTCAATTTGCATCCTAAATAATTATAAGGAGCTGTAGTTTGTGCCATTTCTGAAGCAATTTGAAGACCATAAGACTTTAATGTACATACAACTTGTTCAAACATTTTCTGTAAAACCGTCAAACTCTGGTGTGCCAATAAGATGTCATCCACATAATGAAAAATGTTGGCTGTAAAGTATCTCTTTCTAAGAATCTGTAATGGTTGCTCAACACACTGTTGACATAGTGTAGGACTATGCAATATACCTTGTGGCAGAACCTTCCACTGATAACGCTTGGGAGGCTTCTGCTGATTATAGACAGGAACAGAAAAGGCAGAATGTGGTTGGTATTCAGGATGCATGTATATGGTAAAAAAAAAAAAAAAATCCTTTAAGTCAATAACCTACAAGCACCAACTGGAAGGAATCATAGAGGGTAAAGGAAGTTCTAATTCCAGGGGTCTCATGGGTATAATAGTTTCGTTATCTTTGCAAAGGTCAGTGAGCATTCTCCAATTGCCTGATTTCTTTCTCATCACACAAACAGGAGAATTCCAAGGGTTGGTAGAGGGCTCAATATGCCCTTGCTCCAATTGTTCCTGTACTCCTAATTTTAAAGTATCCAGTTGTTCCATAGTTAACAGCCACTGCTCCACCCACATGGATTACTACTCTTCTAGGATAACCTGAGAGCATATTTCGGAGCAGTGGCCTTTATGTTAAATTTTACATTTGCAAGGAATTAACATGAGGGGATGGTATGGTTATCATAGCATTCCATTGCTGGAGCAAATCATGACCCCATAGGTTAATAGCAATATCAGCTATATATGGTCAGATTTGAGCATTCTGTTTATCCAGCCCCAAGCAGATCAAAGGCAAAATACTCTGAAAGATCGAATCTAGAGTTCTGATGCAAACAGAGGTAATATCAACATTTTGTTTCAGCCATTCCCCGCCACTGATTTAGAGCCATAACTGAAACATCGGCCAGTAAGATTTTATCCTTCAGAGTAAGAGTTAATTGAGGTCTAAGCTTTTCAACAGATGTTTGTATGGCTTATGTTACCAGGCTCACCAGTATGTTTTTCCAAAGTACCTTTTAACTTAATGCATGGTAGGAGCAGCAATTGAGCAATCTTTTGTTTGGCCAAAATTTGAGTTGGTTGGTTTACCGAGATCATGATCTGTATTTCCCCTAAGTAATTACCATCAATAATACCTGTGTGGATGAAAATTCCCTGAGATGCTAATTCACTTTTCCCAAGCAATAATCCAACAGTACCTGGGGGCAGAGAACCACACACTCATGTTTTCAATTCTTTTGCTCCCATGCTGGAAAGCAAAAGGACATTATCATATGCCAGTAAGTCCAAAGCAATGCTACCTGAGGTGGTGTGAAAAAGAGACTGAACAGAGTGAAGTTACTAGTGAATCAGTAGATTCACAGGCCCCTATTTGCCTGCAGTCCCCAGGCTAGGCCTGCCTACTAGTTTTCCTGCAATAAAGGTATTCCCTTTTTTCCTGAGAGTGGAACTCACTTGCCCAGTAGGGTGCTTTCCTACACCTGGGACACAACCCAGGGGGTTTCCAATTGCTAGATGTCTTCTGATCATTACTATTCCTATAGATCTTCCCTTTCCAACACTCAGTTCTCATATGTCCCAATTTTCCGCACTTATGACATCTAGGATGTTTCTTACTGAACCCTTCTTTTAAAGCGGCCTCAAGGAAATTAGCCTTGTGGGATTCCATTCCTATATCAGCACATGCTCGTATATATTCCTCTGAGGGAGCATTTTGTGCTCTCAGAGGTCACAAGGCCTTTTGACACTCCGAGTTAGCATTCTCAAATGCTAAAGTTTGGAAAAGCATATCTCTGAGCTCTGTCTGGGCAACGGCTTTATCAACTGCAGTCTTTAATCAGGCTAGAAAGTCAGGATAAGGTTCATCCCCCAATTGCATTATCTTAATGGAAGATTTAGAGATATCTCTAGGAGCCTAAGCCTTTTCCCAGGCCCTAAGACAACACAGCCTTATCTGGACTACAGTTGTATCATCGTCCTGAAGTTGATTTGGAATCTCCAGCCACTGACCAGACCCAGTGAGCTGTCCTGATATTATAGGGACTCCCTTATGCTGGTTTTGGGAACTCATCATGTCAGCCTCCTCCTTCCACCAGGTTTTGAACTATAAATACTGTCCAGACTCAAGAACAGTTCTGGCTGTCATATCCCAGTTATAAGGAATGAGTCTCTGCTCTTGTGCAAGCCCCTGTAACAGGCCTCTAGAAAACAGGGATGGCATACCATACTGTGTTGTAGCCTGTTTCAGCAGAACCACAAAGGTGATCATATGGTGATCAAAACGCTGGCATCCTTGAGGGTGTTGCAGATCAGGAAGTATATCAGCGACTGTAACCGGAAAAAGCCCCAAATTGTTTTCCCTTTTAAAGTCATCAGTCTTATGCCTTTCCAATATACCCTTCATAACAGAAGTCACAGGCTGTTTATTTACACAGGGAGGCACTGAGGGCACTATTGGGTGCTCTAAGTTGGCATTTCTGACTGTGAGACTATTTACCCCGTCTTCCTATTGTTTGAGCTGAGTGGCCCTAATGACCACAGAGGAAATTTCTTGCTTACTTATGTCTGTATCATATTCTTCCTTCCCTGAGGAAGGGCCAGAAAAACTTTCATACACTCCTGGTTACCAGTTCTCCTTAGGTTCAGATTCCCAATGAACCTCACTATTCTCCTGACTTTAGTTTCCAATTCTCATGACTCCCCAAACAAGAAGTTACCCATTGTTTTTCTCTAAATGTCTTTGCTTATTTAACAAAGGCTTCAGTTATTCCGAGTGAGATTCCCTAGATTCTGTATTGGCCAAAGGTCCCACTAGCCCTGAGTGGAGTTTCCCTTTGGACTTCCTCCCACTGTCTGCTGAAGGCTTCACTTACTTCTGAATGTCCCTTTTCCCTTCGGACCACATCCCCAGTGTCCTGTTTTATCCTGCTGGATATGCCAGATGTTGAAAACCCTATGGGCCTGGTCTCAATCACTGCAGGAAGGAACCAAGCGGATTAGAAGTACAAGCTTGTAGGAGCCAGGCTGACCTTTATTGCAACCTAGCCCTGAGTGACCTCCACAGTAAACTTTTATTGAGCCAGCACAAGACAGGTGAGGGAAGTATTAGATAATGACTGCATGCCTAAGGATCACCATGGACTCAGGCTCTTTCTCCACAAAGAACATCTGTGGATGAATTGCCCGAGGGTCTGCTCCCTAGCTGCAAATCATCTTGCTCAGAGGTAATTGGGCTCTTGGCATCCTCTACAATATGTGTATTGTGCCTTGCACTGTAGTTTTTTAGAATCCCAAGAGATTAAGGAATATGTTGTATTCACTGTTAGATAAGCAACATAATGTCCCAAAATCTTAATATTTCTTTACCTCATATTACTCAAAATATACTTCAGTGCTTATGTGATTACTATGGAATTCAAATTCACCACCCTAAAAACACCTCAGGAATTTAACAGTACAGTATTGATGATATTTAACTTTTATATTCTATAGGACAGTGGAATTTGACTGTTTGTTATGAATGTATTCCCTAAAAGTAGACAATTTATTCAATTCTAATAAGGTGGTCTATAGGTATCTGCCTTTGAAATCATGATACATAAATAAAAGATTTTTTAGCAATTGCACAACATTGACATTTTGAATCAAAATACTTATACCACCAAACTCAGAATTTCAACTATTTAAGAGTTGGCAAGTATCTAAAACCTGAAAAATTCTGATGTTAGCTAGTAACTTTACTAGTTTGTTTTAAATTTATGTTTTACATATAAGAAAGAACAATCCACATAATGGCATTTAAATTATAAGTAGGGAAACTAATCAAAGACATAATAATAGGAAATTATTTTATTTTATTATTATTTTTTTTTTTGTAGAGACAGAGTCTCACTTTATCGCCCTGGGTAGAGTGCCGTGGCATCACACTGCTCACAGCAACCTCCAACTCTTGGGCTTAAGCAATTCTCTTGCCTCAGCCTCCCGAGTAGCTGGGACTACAGGCGCCTGCCACAGCACCCGGCTATTTTTTTGTTTTGCAGTTCGGCCGAGGCCGGGCTTGAACCTGCCACCTTTGGTATATGGGGCCGGCGCCCTACTCGCTGAGCCACGGGAGCCGCCCCGCTTTTAAATTTTCTTATATGTCAAAAACACTTTGTGAGTATCTTCCATTTTTTCTTTTCTCATTTTATCCTAGAATTTCAAAACAGCACCATATGATACGGTTGTGATGAAGCATTGTTTTTAGTTTAAGCCACATAAGCATGGCTGTGTATGATCACAGGCAAATGTATATGGGAAAAAATTAATCAGAAACTCCTTTTTGGGTTTTTATGGTTGTTCTAGGTATGTCAGTATCAGAGTTAAAGACTTCCTTTTTACCAAGTTTCTGTTAATCTTCTGTGTAATCAGGGGAATCTCCTGTCTCAGTGAATACCACCACCATTCACCCTTGATCCCAAACTGGTAACCTAAAACTCATCTTAAGATACCTTCCTCTCTCTATCAATTCATCACCAAGTCTTATCATTTTGCTTTGTAAACATCTCTCAAATTTGTCTACTTTCCTTCACTTCTCACCATTCCCTACATACACTATGGTCAGCACCTTGCCTGCCTTACTGTCACTACCCTAACTTGTTTTCTTGCAGCTGCTCCATCTTTCCTCAGATTCATTCTATTGTACCATGGGCAGAATTCTCTTTTTTGTTGAATGTGCAATTTTTTTTTTTGAGACAGAGCCTCAAGCTGTCACCCTGGATAGAGGGCCGTGGCATCACAGCTCACAGCAACCTCCAATTCCTGGGCTCAAGCGAGTCTCTTGCCTCCCCCTCCCACGTAGCTGGGACTACAGGCGCCCGCCACAACGCCTGGCTATTTTTTGGTTGCAGCCATCATTGTTGTTTGGCAGGCCCGGGCTGGATTTGAACCCACCCGCTCAGGTGTACATGGCTGGCGCCTTAACCCGTTGAGCCACAGGCACCAAGCCATGAATGTGCAATTTTAATCAAGGCAACCCACCTACCCCCACTCTCACCCCTAACTTTTCATTGCTCTTAGGGTAGAAATGAAATATTTTATGTGACCTACCAGGTCACATGTATTAGGACCACTGTCTAATTTATAGGGTAGTGAGAGTTAATGTCTAAAAGAATTGAAACGGTGTCTGGCACATCACTTAAAAATAGTCAATAGAGGTAACCTGTTATTACTATTACCACTTGACCTCCTTGTATACCATGTTTTACTTTGTACTCTACCTTGTTTTTTGTGAGAATCATAGTGCGCCATTCCCCAGAGAACCTTTGTTGATGCTGTTTCTTTATCTTGAACTACCCGTCCCACCCTGTTGCCCAGGTAATTCTTATTTGTCTTTCAGGTGTCACTATTCTCAATTTTGTCACGTAGTGAGAGCTGCTGTTATATTTCTCACATGACCACATACCTCTACTTAGCATCTAACACTTTGTAATCTTACATGTATTCATTTGATTAATGCCAGAACCGCTAGATGGTAAATTCCATAAGAACAGAAATTGTGTCTTTGTCATTGTCATTATTCAACTTTGTGTTCCTCCTTCCTCATACAGTGCCTGGCACGTAGTTTCGTGCTCAATAAATTTATTGAAAGAATAAAATGAATGCCTGAGATAATCAAGGATGTTTTATAGCTACTGAATTCTCCCCTCAGTTGATTGAAGGGAGATGAAACAAAGGAAGAAAAGTAGTTGGTGGCAGTTATAAAAAAAAAGGCTAGTCCTTGAGTCTCAAGGGGGGGAAAGGAGGTAGGAAGGTAGGATGCCATGCTGTGTGTTCAGAATTTTGAAATATGAATTTCTAGTTGATTTATTACGAAGTAGAAAATTAGCATGTTACTTTGTTAATGAACCCACAAAGGTGCTTCCTAAAGATTGATTGTGGAGGACTACTTCAGGTCCACCTCCCTGACTGATGGGGCCAGGGGTGTTTTTAGAGGTGGGTTGAGCAATGCATGAAATGAGTGAGCATTATTTCATGTGTGGGGTGGCATGCACAGTGTGCAAGCACAGTGAGAAATCACCCCCTGGCACATACATTCATGATCGAAAAAGGCAGGGTTTTAGTAGTAGAACCAGTCACTAGGGGTTAACAGTGGTGATTCTTTCTTGTGTGCTTGCGGGTTGTGGGGAGTAGCTTGCTCAGGGGTCCTGGGTCGAGATTTCAGGGAATATATCTGGTTACTGTAAGGACAGTCTACTTTTCTGGAAACGACTGAAAAGGGAGAGAATAGGTGAAACCTTCTGGCCTGGGAACTTAAAACATGAGGGAACTACAAACAGGCATTTTGTTCAGGGTGCTGGTTACGACTCCCTCCTCATTTAGTTGTCAGTCTCAGAGAATTAGGCTGTCAGTTGATCTGTTTCTTGCTGAATTGGAGCATAGGTGGGATGTGAGGAACTTTGGAATAAAAGACTTTGACATAGTAAAATACATAATTTTTAGGGTTTTTTGGTATCTTGGAGAATTTGTATTTTTAAAAATTTATTTCTTGGCTTTTATAAATTATTTTTTGTAATATATTTTTGAGTGGAAAAAGGGGACATTATGATTTTTATATTGACTTATATTTTATGGCAGTAATACATATAACCTATATTTATAATATAGGCAATAATAAAAGTAAGAATAATAATCACTATGTCAATTAATATAATAAAATATAGCTGTAATGTATAGGCAAAGAACATAAGCATTCTTCCTGTACTGCTAGAGTGTCAGAACGTCATCTGTCTTTGATTGTATCATGTGGTGGTGTGGCTTTTGAGATCTGTCAGTCCTCTTAGCTAAACCAAATGGAAATAAGTCAGAAAGAGCAATGGCTGAAATGATTTCTCTCTGGGAAATTGACACTCAGAATGAATTTCATTTGTGCCTAATTCCCTGAAGTGCAAGCAGTCTTACTTAGCTTTGTTCCTAGACGTGCTATGGGAAGTGTAATAAAATTTGAACTATATTTTGATTCTTTTTAGAATATATAAAATACTGAAAGTTATATATGAACAGTATATAGAAACACTAAAGCAGTAATGTTTTAAAAATGATAATTTCATAAAGTTATAATACATGGTAAATTTTTATTTTTTTGTTCCTGACTTGGTGTTTTTTCAGGTGTTAACTAAGGTAACATGAAACAAAAATTTAAAGATCGTTGTTTTTATAAATGAGTTAAGTATTATGTCATGAGTTTTATAAAGTGGAGGGAGATTCATGTCAGTGTTAAATATTGAAATTCAGCATATATGTTGCCAATGCTATTGTGTAGTCTTAGCATGTTTGAAAATTTGAAACTTTTAAAAGAAAAGCATATTAAGAAATGTGAAAACGTCTTCTTTTTTGCTTTGTACATAGTATTATAAATCATGTGCAATAAATTTTTGGCCCTGGTAAAAATATATCACTAAATTTCAATATGCTTTATGTCATCAATTAAAAGGCAATTTGTTCTTTACAAATTACAGTGAACTCTATGAATGTTAAGTGAAATTCCTTATATTCTTTACTTCAACACTTTCACTATGTTTAGAAATATGTGAGCATTATGGAGGTTAGGAGAGTACAGTGAGGTAATAAACCTTTCTATTCAGTAGAGTCATTTTGATAAGAAAAAAATACTAACAGATGTAAATGAGAATAAATGACAGTTTAAGAAAATGAACACATGAATAAAGATTTAAATAAGAAAAAGATCAGAAGTACCCCTGAAGAATATGGGTGAAATAGATGTGTCGGAGTACAGAAAAGTCCATTCTTCATGATGTTTGAAATAACTCCAACTAAAGAACTTGGCATGTGTATCATTTGAATTAAAAATCTTGATGTGCAGAAAAATTCTCCAATTTAATGTGAAAAAAATTAGCACTTGCAGTTCAGTTCTTCAAATAATATACCCACAAGGGTTTATGTACTGGAATCTGTTACGATTCCAATTTTTTCTTTTGGGGACAGAGTCTCACTCTGTCACCCTGGATAGAGTGCCATGGTGTCAAATCTCATAGCAAGCTCAGATTCCTCGGCTCAAGTGAACCTGTTGCCTCATTCTCCGAGTAGCTAGGAGTACACCACTACACCCAGCTACTTTTACAGACAGAGTCTTGCTGTTGCTCAGTCTGATCTTGAACTCCTGAGCTTCAAGCAATCCATCTTCTTTAGCCTCCCAGAGTGTATGATTCCAATTTTGATAGGAAAAGTGATTCAGGACCCTCTTTGGCATTGGAGACATTCTATCATTATACCAATTATGTTGGTACAATAATAGTATATTGTTTGGACTTAGTGTATTTGCTTAGAAATTCTTATTAGCATAATTAGCTACCTTAATCCCTATTTGCTGCTTTCTTCATTCTGGTTTATTTTTACTCTTCATTCCTTGAAGTTGAAAGAATTTTTCAATATAAAATGTTAGAACTGTGAAGGCAAAAGAGTTCTAAAGAAGAATATAGAATGAGCAAATTAAGCTCATTTTTAAAATGTCCTATTTCTTTAAATTTCCAGAATTTAAAGCATTTCCTGCTAAACAGAATAGCCACAAATCTAAAACTGTGCCGAGGCCAAGTATATCTTTGTTAAAAATGTGAGATTTCAAGATGGCGGCCGAGTAGCAGTTTCTGTGTAGCCAGGCACAGTGAGAGTGGGGAGAGAGGACCCCAGGCATCTCAGGCCAGTGGATTTCGCCCAGAGGCTTCCCTTTGGTGATACAGGAGGTCAGTGAGAGACTTCTGGACCCCACAAGGAGGACAGAAGTAGTAGAAAACTGGCAAGTGTTGGTGCATTTGTTCAGTCAGAGGCTGCCTGCAGCTATAACCATAGCAATGGCGAGATTGCAAGCAGGAAAAGTCTTACCTAGGGGCTGTTTTGGGTTTTTTGGACTTGGACACTTCAATTGAACTGCCTTGGGAGATCTTGGACTGGTGTGCGGATGACTTTGGGTGTCCTCTGGGGCCCCAGACTGAGCCACTGAACCAGAAAGGAGCTGATATCGTTCTGCTGTGGGCTGCCCCCTGCATGTTGCAATGCCAGGACGGGCCAGGAGAACTTGGGCGACTCAGCTAGTGACTGAGCTGCCCAAAGCGGGGATTGAGATGCTGGACAAGTGCGGAGATCTGAGTGTTTGGCAGATTGACAGCCATGGCCCTCGGACACAGGGGGAGACTAGACTTGGCACACTAGATAAGCCACGCCAGGAGAGATCCTAGGGATAAGTGCTTTCCCTGGAAAGCTTCTGCTTGACCAAACTTTATGGCTTGGAGTATGTTTTGAGTGGGCTGAGGAGTTATTTGGGCTCCCAAATAACTGAGTAATCAGGAGAGGCCTCCAGTCCCCATCTCGTACAGCTGTTATTAACACTGTGATTAACATCTCATACTTCAGAAGATCATCTGTTGCCTGGTCAATATTTAGCAAGATATATATACTGTTTGGTTTCTTGTTGTGGGGTTTTTGGTTTTGTTTTTTTTTCTTTTTTTTTTTCACCATTCTAATTTAAATACAATCTTCCATTTTTGCCTTCCTCAACAATTATTTCATTTTTGCTAGTGTTTTTGTCCCTATTATTTTTCCCCCTAATTTTATCCCATAGGCTTTTTTGCTTGTTTATTTTGGTTCTAGTCACAGTATTTTTGTCTTTCCCATCTACCTGGTGGAGGTGGGGTATTGTGTCTGAGCTGGCTGGCAAAGAGCTGTTGTCCTCAAGGGAATCACCCAACCCAGTATCCCTGGAGGTTGGGGGTCTGTAAGGTTGGGCCCTAGTACCCTACTACACACCTATATTTCTCTTGTTTCTCTCTTTCAGTGCCTCTCTTCTTTTTGTCAATATTTCCTTTTACTTACCCCGCTTTCTACCTCTCTTTTTTTTTCTCTCTTTTAAAAATCTTTTTTCCCATCTTGTTCTTCAATTCTTTCATGGACTCATTAAAACTTTAGGCCAGTGCTACAGTAACTTAAAAAGCAAGAAGAAGTGAAAGGAAAATTAGGGTAAGGAGACAGATACAAGAAAGCACTCATGAGGAGGAATCAGCAGAAAAATCCTGGCAACATGAAATCCCAGGCCAAAGTAACCCCTTCTGGGGATCGTGAGATGGCTACCGCAGAAGATTCCTCCTATAAACAAATGTTAGAAATGACAGAAGGGGAATTTAAAATACAGATAATGAAAACAATAAAGGAAATTGCTGAGAAAGTGGGAAAAAAATCAAAAAGCAATGAAAGAAATTGCTGAGAAAGTGGATAATAACCAAAAGGAAATTCAAAAACAGAATCAAATAAGAGATGAATGATACGAAGGATACAGCAGAGCTGAAGGAACTGAAGCAGTCAATTAGGGAACTTAAGGATGCAATAGAAAGTATCAACAACAGATTACATCATGCAGAAGAAAGAATCTCAGAGGTAGAGGATAAGGTTCTTGAGACAACTTGGATAGTTAAAGAGGCCAAAAAGAAGAGAGAGAAAGCAGAACATTCACTGACAGAATTATGGGACTTTAAGAAGCGTTCAAACATATGAGTTATAGGTATGCCTGAAGGGGAAGAAGAATGCCCCAGAGGAATGGAAGCCATTCTAAAGAATATTATAAATGAAAATTTCCCAAATATCACCAAAGATTCTGACATACTCCTTTCAGAGGGATATCGGTCCCCTGGTCACCTCAACTCAAAATAGAACTTCTCCAAGGCACATTGTGATGAATTTATCTGAAGTCAAGACAAATCTTGCAAGCAGGCAGGAAAAATCTTGTAAGCGCCAACTGAACCATAGGCAGTTGGCGACCCTATCAGGGTGACTACAGACTTCTCTAATGAAACTTTTCAAGCCAGAAGACAATGGTCATCTATCTTAACCTACTTAAACAACAATTTCCAGCCCAGAATTTTATACCCCACCAAGCTAAGCTTTAAAATTGATGGAGAAATCAAATCTTTTATTGATATGCAAACATTGAGGAAATTTGTCACAATAAGACCAGTTTTACAGGAAATAGTTCAACCTGTTCTACACACTGACTATCATAATGGACTTTCAGCAAAGTAAGAAAATAGGGATAGAACCTAGTTTCCCCAATGATGCAAAAGACAAAATTAACCAACAGACTTCCACAAAATAAGATTAATAGAATGCTACCAAACTTATCAATTATCTCAATAAATGTCAATGGCTTGAATTCCCCACTGAAGAGGCATAGATTGGCTGATTGGATTAAAAAACACAAGCCATCTATTTACTGTCTGCAGGAAACACAGCTCACATCAAAAGACAAATTCAAACTCAGAGTTAAAGGTTGGAAGTCAATTTTTTAGGCAAACGGAACTCAGAAGAAAAGGGGGGTTGCAATCTTATTCTCAGATACATGTGGATTTAAAGCAACTAAATTTAAAAAAGATAATGATGGTCACTTCAGATTGGCTAAGGGAAAAATATAACAAGAAGACATTTTAATTTTAAATATTTATGCACCCAATTTAAATGCTCCCAGATTCTTGTAACAGACCCTGCTTGATAGGATATCATCTGAGCAATACAATATCCTATAACACCATAATAACAGGGGACTTTAACACCCTTTCTCAGAACTGGACAGATCTTCTAAACAGAAATTAAATTTATTAGAGATTTAAATGAGGCTTTAGAACAACTGTGCTTGATAGATATATATATATATAGAACACTTCATCCCAAAGACATAGAATATACATTCTTCTCATCATCCCATGGAACATTCTCCAAAATTGATCATATCCTAGGACACAAAACAAACCTCAGCAGGATGAAAGGAATTGAAATTCTACCTTGCATCTTTTCAGACCACAAGGCACTGATAGTGGAACTCAGCTCCAATAAAAATGTTCAACCTCACACAAAGCCATGGAAGTTAAATAATCTTATGCTAAATTGGGTGCAGGAAGAAATAAAAGAGGAAATCATTAACTTCCTTGAGTATAATAGCAATGAAGACACAAACTACGAAAACCTATGGGATAGAGCAAAAGCAGTTCTGAGAGGAAAATTTATCACTTTAGAAGTCTACATGTGAAAACCAGAAAGAGAGCATATCAACAAACTCACAAGCCATCTAATGGAATTGGAAAAAGAAGAGCAATCTAAGCCTAAACCCAGCAGAAGAAAAGAAATATCCAAAATTAAATCAGAGATCAATGAAATTGAAAACAAAAGAATTATTCAGAACATTAATGAAATGAGTTGGTTTTTTGAAAAAAATAAAATAGATAAGCCTTTGGCCAGACTAAGTAGAAATAAAAAGTTAAAATCTCTAGTAACCTCAATCAGAAATGATGAAGGGGAAATAACAACTGATTCTGCAGAAATACAAGAGATTATCTCTGAATACTATCAGAAACTCTATGCCCAGAAATTTGACAATGTGATGGAAATGGATCAATATTTGGAATCACACCCTCTCCCTAGACTTAGCCCAGATGAAATAGATCTCCTGAACAGACCAATTTCAAGCACTGAGATCAAAGAAACAATAAAAAAATCTCCCAACAAAAAAATGTCCTGGTCTGCATGGCTTCACACCAGAATTCTATCAAATCTTCAAAGAAAAGTTTATCCCTATAATGCAAAAATTATTCCAAAAAATTGAGGAGGAAGGAATCTTCCCCAACATGTTCTAGAAAGCAAACATCTCCCTGATACCAAAACCAGGAAAAGACCTAACTAAAAAGAATTTCAGACCAATTTCACTAACAAAAATAGATGCAAAAATTCTCAACAAAATCCTGGTGGCTCCTATGGCTCAAAGAGTAGGGCGTTGGCACCATATGCCAGAGGTGGCAGGTTCAAACCCAGCCCCGGCCAAAATAATAATAATAATAATAATAATAATAATTAATTAATTAGAAAAAAAATCCTAGCCAATAGCTTACAGCTTATCATCAAAAAAGTCATACATCAGCTCGGCACCTGTGGCTCAACGGGCTAAGGCGCCAGCCACGTACACCTGAGCTGGCGGGTTCAAATCCAGCCCGGGCCCGAATCCAGCCCGGGCCCGCCAAACATTAATGACGGCTACAACCAAAAAATGGCTGGGCGTTGTGGCGGGCGCCTGTAGTCCCAGCTACTTGGGAGGCGGAGGCAAGAGACTTGCTTGAGCCCAGGAATTGGAGGTTGCTGTGAGCTGTGTGTGCCACAGCACTCTATCTAGGGTGACAGTTTGAGGCTCTGTCTCAAAAAAAAAAAAAAAGTCATACATCGTGATCAAGTAGGTTTCATCCCAGGGATGCAAGGCTAGTTTAATATATGCAAGAGTATAAATGTTATTCACCGTATCAACAGAAGCAAAACCAAAGACTATAAAATCCTCTAAATAGCTGCACAAAAAGCATTCAATAAAATCCAGCATCCTTTTCTAATTAGAACACTGAGGAGTATAGGCATAGATGGCACATTTCTTAAACTGATCAATGCTATCTATGTCAAAACCATAGCTAATATTTTACTGAATGGAGTAAAACTGAAAGTTTTTCCTCTCAGAACTGGAACCAGACAAGGTTTTCCTCTGTCACCATTACTATTCAACACAGTGCTGGAAGTTCTAACCAAAGCAATTAGGCAAGACAAGAAAATAAAGGGCATCTAAATGGGAACAGAGGAGATCAAACTCTCACTCTTTGCTGATGATATGATCTTATACTTAGAGAACCCTAAAGACTCTACTACCACAAGACTCTTGGAAGTCATTAAAAAATACAGTAATGTTTCAGGAAATAAAATCAATGTCCACAAGTCAGTTGCTTTTGTATATGCCAATAGCAGTCAAGATAAGAGGTTAATTAAGGACACAACTCCCTTTACCATAGCCCCAAAGAAAATGGAATACTTAGGAATATACCTAACAAAAGAGGTGAAGGTTATAAAGAAACCTTATAAACCTTTATAAAGAAAATATGAAACCTTAAGAAAGGAAATAGCAGAGGACTTTAACAAATGGAAGAACATACCATGGTCGTGGCTGGGAAGAATCAACATTGTTTAAATGTCATACTTCCCAGAGCAATTTACCAATTCAACGCCATCCCTATTAAAATACCAACATCTTATTTTTGAGATTCTGCATTTTGTATTGGAACCAGAAAAAATGCCGTATAGCTAAGGCAGTTCTTAGCAATAAAAACAAAGCCAGGGGTATCACCATACCAGATTTTAGGCTGTATTACAAGGCCATAGTGGTCAAGACAGCATGGTACTGGCACAAAAATAGAGAAATAGACATTAGGAATCAAACAGAAAACCAGGAAATAAAACCAACAACTTACAGCCACCTAATCTTCGATAAACCTAACAACAACATCCACTGGGGGAAAGACTCCCTAATCAATAAATGGTGCTGGGAGAATCGGCTATCCACATGTAGAACACTGAAACTGGATCCGCACCTTTCTCCACTCACAAAAATTGATTCAAGATGGATAAAGGACTTATATTTAAGGCATGAAATGACAAAAATCCTCAAAGAAAGAATAGGAAAAACACTGGAAGATATTGGCCTAGAGAAAGACTTTATGAAGAAGACTGCTATGGCAATAGCAACACCAGCAACAATAAACAAATGGATTTAATTAAATTGAAAAGCTTCTGTACAGCCAAGGAGACAATAGCCAAAGCAAATAGACAACCTACCCAATGGGAAAGGATATTTGCATCTTTTGAATCAAAAGTTTAGGATCTATATAGAACTTCAATTAATCCACAAGAAAAAAACCAACAATCCCATACATCAATGGGGAGGAGAGATGAACAGAACCTTCTCTAAAGAATACAGATGAATGACTAATAAACTTATGAAAAATGCTCATCATCCCTAATTATTAGAGAAATGCAAATTAAAACTACCCTGAGGTATCATCTAACCCCAGCGAGAATGGCCTATATCACAAAATCTCAAAACTGCAGCTGCTGGCGCAGATGTGGAGAGAAAGGAACACTTTTACACTGCTGGTGGGACTGAAAACTAATACAACCTTTTTTGGAAGGAAGTATGGAGAAACGTCAAAGAACTCATCTTAGACCTCTGGTTTGATCCTTCAATCCCATTACTGGGCATCTATCCAGGAGGAAAAAAAAAAACTTTTATTATAAAGACACTTGTACTAGGCTGTTTATTGCAGCCCAATTTACAATCCCTAAAATGTGGAAACAGTCTTTTAATGCCCTTCAACCCAGGAATGGATTGGCAAGCTGTGGTATATGTATACCATGGAATATTATTCAGCCATTTAAAAAATGGAGATTTTGCAGCATTTGTACTAACCTGGATGGAGGTTGAACACATTATTCTTAGTGAAACATCACAGGAATGGAGAAGCATGAATCCTATGTATTCAACTTTGATGTGAGGACAATTAATGATAATTAATGACATGGTGGGGCATGGGAGAAGGGAATAGAAACAGAAGAGGGAGGGGGTGAGGGTCAGGAATAGAAAAAAAAAGTAGTGACTAATTATCACATAAATTGAATTCAATTTTGATTTAAGTTCATTACATAAACATTAATTTTTACCTCAACCTGTTAACATGTTGTTTAGGATACAGGATACTGCATCCTCATTTATAAGTGAATTATGTTTATAATTTCCCCTTTAAAACGATGTATTTTTTCTAATTGTAATATCAGGTTTCCAGATTGAGCAGAATGATTTTGAAGTATTTCTTCTTTTTTGTATTGTCTATAAGAAAATTTGGCATAATCTGTTTTTTTGAAATTGTCTTTTTATTTTTATTTATCAATATTAGTTGTCTATTTTTGGAGACTTTGGGAAAAAAAGAAAAAATAATAAAAAGAAGTTAATTGATGAATCCATACTGAACCTCTGAGTCAAAGCATTCTATAATAGACATACTCTTATTTGACAATGTGAATGTTACTTTCTTTGCATTACTATTATTATTATTGCTTAATACTTCTTTGTAGCAATTGTCTGATTTCTTTTCTGAATATATTTCTCTTCGTTCACTCTTTACGAGGTTTGGGTTTCTACTCCTTACCTTAAACATTGTTATTGTTGTTAAATGTTAAGCCTTTTTAATTTTGTGAAGGCAAAAAAGGTGGAAACCTAATAAACATATGTATATGTAAAAAATTATATCATCTTCAGTAATAATAAAGGGCAAATACAATAATAATTTAAAAAAAAAAAGAGGTGAGGCCTTCAGGAGGTGACTGGGCCCTGAGGACTCTGCCCTCAGGGACTGGATCCGTGCCTTTATGAAAGCGCTCTGGAGAAGGAGTTCTTCTCTTGCCCTTTCTATCATGACTATTCTTCTCTTGGCTTTTCATTATTATGTGTCGTAATAATAATGTTGTGCTGTCTAGGAAGTAGAGCCCTTTCTAGACTCCAAATCTGCCCCCATCCTGATCATGCTTCAGAGTTGTAAGAAATAAATTGCTGCTGATTATAAATCCCTAAGTTTAAGGTATCTTGGAATGGCAGCGGGAATGGTCTAGACAATAACTTATTTAGCTTTCACATACTGGAGTCAAATTTGACACCAGGTCTCTTAAAATCAAACCAATGCCTTTCCATTTCACAATACTAATATGGAGCCACTCAAACCATGTCTACGCACCTTTCAGACAGAAGTATTGTCTTTTCACAGATAGGTGGAGTAATGTCAGTTGCACAAAAAAAATCCCGTGTCTTGCCCATATGCGTCTCTTGCTCACGGGATGAAAAACAGACTCATGGCAGTGGCCACCAACTTGCACACTATCTGTAATGTCAGATATGAAGCATATCTAACCAATGCTTAGCAATAGATGAAAGAGTTAATTAAGCTATCCAAAACTTGAAATGCACAGAGAAATTATAAAAGTGTAAAAAGTATCTCTCCACTTGTCTTATACTCTACATGGTTCCCTCAGCGAGATGTGGCATCCCAACATGAGTCCCGTGCAAAGATATTCCAATTAGTAAGAGACCTTAGGCATTGTGACATGTAAAATAGCATTGAAAAGGATTGTGATTATAGAAGATGCCATATTTTTCTCCCAAAAAGAGACAGAAAGAAAAATTCTGATGTATAGCATTTGCTTAATTGCTTTCATAGACTAATCAAGAAAGAGAATGGTGCTATCCCCTTTCTCTAACCTTTTGATCTGTTCCCTACCAGGATTTGTTTCATTTCCTCAAAATCACAAAAAGAACAAAACAAGGTGATCAAGGCTGACACGGCCCCCTTTGCAGCCTTCCCTGAGTTAGCACACTTTTTACTGCTAAGCCCAATCTTATAAGATTTCTATTTAGCAAGTCACAGACTTACTACCGCTAATTGTTACAGAATTTCTTTTAGCAGAATGCCCCTTTATTTAGGTTAAGCAGTATTTTTTTAAATGCGTCATAACACTCATGTTAACTGATTGCCACTAGAATTCTCATTTATACAAAGAAATTATGACCTTTACATCAATACACACAAGGAGTCTTGGAGTTGACAAGGCTAGTTTATAGCACAAGTGAAGTCCACATCTGAGGCAGTCCTCACGCCATGCAGAAAATTACCGGAAATTCTAGTAAGCGTCAAGCAGATATTCCACTGGATTGCAAATATCAATACTACTCACTCTCAAGTTTATACACAAATAGTATAACCACTCAAGTCACTGCAGGGGCTACTTAGAAAACAAATATGACAGTGTTTACCCTCTTTCTCCTTGTCTATAGACAGTACTTGTATCTTTCTTCTCTACAGCATTTTTCTTAAATGCCTTTCAGTACTAACCAGAGAAACTGAATAATAACAGTTTTAGAATCAGGATTAGCATGCAGGTTGTTGCCAGGCATTTTAGGATGAGAAAGAAGTAGGCTTTACTCCTTGTGTGGGAAAATGAAGGAAAAGGGGACTTTACCAATGTTCATACTTGTCTTCATATAGAAAATGCCGTGTATTTTACTTCTCTCTTCGAACATCAGAGAATAGTCACGTGCTTAA
Organism: Arctocebus calabarensis; assembly: GCA_963573935.1. NCBI lineage: Eukaryota > Metazoa > Chordata > Mammalia > Primates > Lorisidae > Arctocebus > Arctocebus calabarensis. The sequence continues at coordinate 92,387 of CAUYON010019815.1, read as the reverse complement.
CTGTTTTTGTCTGATGGAGTAATCCCTTCAACAAGTTTAAATCAGTGAAAAGGACCATATTTGTAGAATTATAGAAATTTTGAACTTGAATGGACTTTGGTGATTAGTGAAGCTACGTGTGATGAACTAGGCCACTGTATGTGTCTGATTCTACCCTTCTGTTATCAAAGATGGCATTTTCCTAATCTTCCCAGCAGCCTAGTAAAAAAGTCTTCCAAGAAGAAGAATAGAACAATAAATCATAAACATGGCCGACAATCATTTATTAATTTATTATGCTTGCATAGGAAGACTTAAGAATTACTTTTCACAGCCACTGTTTGGACTTGATAAGAAAGGAAAGTCTTTTGTTATCTGTGCACAACTCTCCATGCCAATATAACTGCCCAAGTCAAATTATTTGCGTGATTAGAGTTGGAGGGGATGGACGTGATTTAAACGACCCCTTAATTTATGATGGCACATGTAAATTTCTCTTCTTGCTGATGCCACATTTCTGTTTGTAACTGGAAATGGCCAGAGGTCACCTGGAGAAAACTTTAGAATTCCCTGATCCTCCTTGCACAGCACAGCTCTCATCCCCAATAACCAATGTGAATAATATTTTCCACTTTCAAGTTCAGTCAGAACATTGCTTTCCTGTTATCTTGAAGAGATGAATCATAAAGCCTATTTTATGTCAGACTGGAGATCTGTTGTCTCATCTTTCCTTTCAAAGAAAGTCTCGCACTTCCTTTCTTAATTTCCTCCACTTACCTGTCTATAAAACTTATTTCTTCTCACTTTCTATGATAATTTAATCCCACAGGCATCTCCCTGGCTTCTCCAATTAACCTCTCCAGATTGGCTCTTATGTTTCCATCTTCAAAAAGGCTCAGGTTACTCCTGCTTTAAATAAACTTCTCCCAATTAGACTCAGTTAATTTAGCACTAAACCTCTTTCTAGTAATTCTAAATGGCACTCACCGACTGATCTTGACCTGCTCCTTTTTTGAGATTCTTTTCCACCTCAATTTCTGTGATGATGAACAATCTTAAATCCTTTTCCTACTTTTCTCTCTTTGATTGACTTTTCTCCCTCTTATATTCTCTATTTTGTTTCCAAGGACTCTGCTCTAAGTTCTGTGTTCTTTAATCTTTTTTTTGAGTGTTTCAATAATTTAAATCACTAAATTCAGCAATATCGTCTATACATATGATTCGTGTGTTATTCATGAAATTTTTAGATTGCTCATGATGTGATCCTGCCCAGGTTCTGCTTTTCAGTGGCCTCCTGGGACATTTCTCCTACAATCAGCCCATTACATGCATAAGGACCTCGAGGACCTTCACTAGATCCTTTGTGTCCTGGGTCATAGATGATAAAGAGAGAGCCAGCATGAAGGGTTATGTGACAGGGTCTTTTTTTTGTTTGTTTCCTCTTGTTTTTATTTTTGGTTTTTGCACCTAGCCTGAAAGTTATACCCAATATTTTCAGTCACATCATACTGGCCGTATCTCAGGGATATGGATACAGCGAACTGGAAGGGACACTGAAGGTTGGTGTTAAGACAGATCAAGGAGGAAATGGGCAAGGTTCTCTAGAACACATGCAGTCTCTGCTGTGACTCCCAACTCTGCCTCCAGTGCTCACTCACAGCTGAGAAAGCCCTTCCATCACTAGTGCTATGGAATATCCAGGACTGGATATTCTCCTCCAACCAAACAAGTTCAAAACTGACTTAATCATAGATTTATAAGCTTCATAAAATCCACATTTCATCCTATTGAAGAGAGCAATCAACATAAGATTTATCAGATGGAGTGCTAAAGGCCATCCGGTTAGTTGGGTTCAGGCACTAAGCTGGGAACATGGACTCATCATCCCACTTCCATCCTGTGTCCCACCCAATGCCTGAGCTCACTGCCCCGCATTTGATCTCATCTCCTTCCTCTCTCTCCTCCACCTCTCACTCACATTTCACTCATACTCCGTCCTCTTTCTTTCTCATCTCCTGGTCTTTTCCTATCATTTACATTTCTCTTTCACTTTGCAAATTGCCTTCATAGTCAAAACTCTTGGTTCATGTTACTGAGTCCATTAATTCTCTAGTATCTCAAGCTAAAAACTCACAGCAATGTTGGACTCTGTCTTCGCTTCCTCCCTGGTGAAAATACCCATACTTTCATTCTTCCAGTTGTATGGTACTTTATTTTTCTTATCTTTTATGATCTTATAACTTTATTATTGTAACATTTTTCTACCTGGACATGTAGGTTTTGACTCTCTCAATTTCATTATGCACTCCATGACATTTATCTTCAAAACAACATCATGAGTACCTAAAATAGATACTTAACTGTTTAAAAGACTATGTGATTTCAAGGACTTCTAAAAGCAAGCCCTACACTGTATCTTCAAGACTATTTCCTAGTACTTCCCAGTATGGATATTCACTACTCTTTTTGTCAATTAAAATACATACATAGTCCACGGCATTCATACATTCAATAGAGTATCCCAAGTATCGTGTGTGTACGTGGTCCTTGCCTTCTATTTACCTATGTAAGACTGACAGATATAAATAAATGACCACTTTTGTAGAAAACATAGCTGTAAGATACATAAGACATAAAGCAAAGGTTTAAAACAATTGCCAGGAGAAATTTTTTAAAAATGATAGTTGGTATGATTCATTTGGGACTAAAAATATGGACAACTTTATAAGCATAGATTAAAGAGGCAGAGGCTGTGAAAAATGTATACTTTACTCAAGGAATTTTTAGTAGTTCCATACAATTAAGTATCATCTTCAATGTTACTTGAGGCCATAGAGCTATGTGGGAAGCCAGATCCCGAACAACCTTTTATGCCAACATCTCAAACTTTAACCCTTGAACCTAAAGGTAATGAGGAATTGATGATGGCTTTAAGGACTAGAATGATGTGATATAACTTGAGAGCAGTAAGGAAATTGAACTGGACAGGTTATGAAAGAAAGGAGATATAGCAAGAAACTACTGTAAGTGTCCTGTCCGGGGGGGGGATCATAAAAGCTCTAGAATACTCTAGAATAGAGAGGTGTGTACCAAAGCAAAATGTAGTTGAGTAAAGAATCACAAAGGCCCAGGGACTGACCATATATAGTTATATGAGAGAGAGATAGGACCTTAAAATAACCACTAGGGGAGCTCTGACAAATTAAATTTGTGGACTTACCACCATATTGTTACACTGGCAGCACTCTGCAAATGACTCAGTAAGGTTTCATCATCTTGGTACTTCAGTGTTTCACAATCGTGTTTGTGTTGATGTGTGTAGGTGTCTTACTAAGTGGCATTCATTATCATCGCCTGGTTTTGTGTGCTGTTGTGGGAATGTTGGGGTATGAATTAAAGCAACAAACAAAGTCTTTGACTTCTTGCCAAACTTGGCAAGAGTGGAAACAAGATCAGGGGAATGTTAGTCCAAGTTTATGGATATAATGCCATGAAGAAAACAGCAATGTACCAAAGGATTAAACATTTTTGGGGGGAAGAAAGTGTTACTGATGAAGAGAGATCAGGGTGGCCAGTCACAAGGAAAACTGATGAAAACATTGCAAAAATTTGTTGAATTATGTGTCAAAATCATCAGTGAACTATGAGAAGCATAGCAGGCCAAATGACCTTTTATAGAGAAATAGGAAAATCTTAACTGAAAATCTTGGCCAACAATGCATGGCTGTTGCTTCACAATAATGTGCCAGCTCACAGGGCACTGTGTGTGAGGAAGTTTTCAGCCAGTAAACAAATAACTATATTGGATCACCCTCCCTACTCACCTAATAAAGGAAATATTGGTAGGAAGATATTTTGATGACACTTAGGATATCAAGGGTAATACAGCAACATCCCTGATGGCCATTCCAGAAGAAGAGTTAAAAATTGCTTTGAACATTGGACTAGGCACTGGCATTGATGCATAGCTTGCCAAGGGGAGTATTTCAAAGGTGACTATAGTGTGGTATGTAGCACCTTTTCTAGGATGGGTTTGTGAACTGAAAAATTGTCAGAATTTGCATAGCTAGGACTCTAACATAACACTGTATTGCCCAAAACTTGGAGCACAGGAGGAAAGATGATTTTGAAGCAAAAGTAAAATGACATAAATTGTGGACAGAGTGTGAACATCAAAATTATATAAATGGTAATTACAGTATAGGGATAGGAAATTACCTAGCATGAACAAGTAAAGTGAAAAGAATACTTAGATATAGAAAGAAGAATTCACAAAAGCTTCAAATAAATTGTCAATGAGTTCAAGAAAATCTGATGCATTTCAAAATTGAAGAGCCAATGATCCAGTGAAATACTACAGGAAGATTAGCTAAACTGAGAAATTCAGAGTGCAGGATGCAATTTATGGTAAAAATACACTGGCCTTGATTGTTGCAACGTCCATTGAATGGTGCATGCAAAAGCCCTATTGCAAAGCACAGAAGAAATAGAGAACCTGGAGGACCATGGATTATTCTTTCAGGGAGCTTCCTGGGAAAGAAAGATGGAGATTCAGTTTCAAATATTGGGAGGTCAATGAAGCCTTCTCCTCCTTCTCCTTCTCATAGAAAGTTTTACCTTGCTTATCAGAACCCATATGACAGTTAGAACCCTTCCACTCTTCCCTACACCAATTTACCATGTGTGATAATCACAGACCCCGTGTGTTAGTCAGCTCCTATGCACACAGTTCCTTGCAATTTATTAATTAACTATTGTAGGAGGCAACAGGCTGAATTTTTCATAGACCTTCCAAAGCGCCCAGTCTGGGGAATGTCTATGGGGCCATCTCTGCATGGGGATTCAGCAGTGCAGGTAGGCTAAGACCTTTAGATTCTTGATTAGTTGTTTAAATTAGGGAAGCTGAGATAGGTCAAAGGGATGAAACTTGTTTTCCCTTCTCTTCTTCCTGTGTACCTTATCTGGTCATTTCAGATGTCCCATTACCCTCTGTCCCTGTTTAACCAACTGCTGCCCTTCATACAACTTTCCTGGGGGGCTTGAGCTCCCTGTTCTTTCACCTTTAATTTCACAACTTTCCTGGGGGCCTTGAGCTCCCTGGTCTTTTACCTTTAATTTCTGTGCATTCTTGTATATTTGCTCTGCCACTGTACTCAATAAAAGACCCCTAAGAAACAGGACCAGCGCTGCATTGTTTCAGGCTGCCACCTGGCACATGAAGCAGTGCATGCCTCTCCAAGCCTCTAGGCTTTATTTGCTATAAGTTGGTGTAAAGTCTCTTGATTTTTCTAGCACCGTCTCCCTTGTTGACCACAATCCCAGGTTGGGGTCCATGAGAAGCCCAACACACTGATTTAAATATTTTATGACATTTATGTCTCTGTAATTCAATAAGATTAGTATCTTAAACATAGAAACTATATGTATACTTATCTATTCACTCATTCATGAAACTGGTATTTACTGAGTATTTACTATGTATCAAATACCATTCTAGGTGCTGAGACTATAGAACTGAACAAAATTGACACGAATCCTGCCCTAATTAAGCCTACATGCTAGTCAGGGAGATGGAGAATCCAAAAATAAATAAGTAACATGCATAGAGTATTTTCCTAGTGTGGTAGTTAAAAGCATAGACTGCAGAACAAGATGACTTGACTTGGAATTCATCTTGACATTGAGCAAGTCACTTAACCCTCCAGGGTTCCAATTTTCTCACCTAGAAAATGGGACTTCTGATATTTTTGAACTCTAAGTGTTCTTATAAGTAAATAAGTTAACATTTGTTTAGTACTCAGGACAGTGCCTTGTTCATAGATCCTGTTTAAGTCATGTTGAATAGATAATATGTGCAAGAATCAGCACACTTATCTACTTATCTACTATCTACTTACAAGTATCTACTTATCTACTATCTATACTTATCTACTATCTAAGAAGTATCTACTTATAAGTATCTACTTATCTACTATCTACTACTTATCTACTTATCTAAGATTGGGCAGTACCTGTGGCTCAGTGGGTAGGATGCTGGCCCCATATACCGAGGGTGGCGGGTTCAAATTCGGCCCTGGCCAAACTGCAACAATAAAAACAAATAGCCGGGCATTGTGGCCGGCACGTGTAGAGCTAGAAGGAAAAGGAGGCAAGTTTGATTTTAAGACTTTTAGTTTGGTTAATTGTATATAGTGGTGCATCAATTAAGGTAATAAATACAGGAAGCTCTGAAACAGATAGGCTGGGAAAGCAGCAAATAGGTGGAGTTTGATGCCTGTAAAATCTCTAGGAGTTCTGTGTCCAGCAGAGATTTGGAAATTCAGATCTGGAGCTTCTGAGAGATATTGGTGCTGGAAATATTTATTTAGATGTCATCAGGATGGAGGTGGAAGGCAAAGTTGGAACAGTGGACTAAATTCTCTGAGAGAGTGTCAAGTAAGAAAAAGAAGATTCTGGGCAAAAGCCATTAAAAAGATATACACTTTGAAGGCTGTAATGGTTGCACTCAGAATATAGTCTCTTTACCATCTCTACTTGGCACCTATTTCCTCAACCTTATTAACCAATAAAAAGTGACAAGGCTTAGCTCCCAAACTTAAATCTTAAAAAGCACTAGTCCCCAGCTATTTTTTCTCTCTCCTAGCTTAGTTCTCCTTTTCCCATTTTTTATAATTTATTTATATTTTCAAAGAGTGTTAGATAATTTCTTCAAGTTTCTCTTCCATGATTGCTAGCAGAAAGGTCCAAGTAGGTGTATGTTAGAAAATTCTTTCATCATTTGCTCAGAGTAATACTATTTAAGTTGAAGATTCCATGATTTTAGTTCATTTTCACTCACTTTATTTTTCTGATGAGTGCAAGGACTTTATTCTCAGAAGGTAGCCCTGGCATGTGGCGGACACTGCAAGGCTTGCCCTCAGCAAGTAATTCTTAAATACTGAACACTGTGTTGCCTCATAGCTTCTCCTTCAGATGCCCATGAACTTATTCCGTTTTCTTATAAACTTTCTGGGTAAATCCACCATGTCACCAGGTACATAATCACAAAAGACTGTTTTTTTCTTTTTTTCAGCAAGATATACAAAGCTTCCACCCTTGAATAAACTCTATAAAGTATGCCTTGATTTCAACAATAAATTGTGAGTTGAAGCAAAAAGGCAAAAGAACAACTCACTGCAGCCCTGAGTTAGGGTATTTCTTGATTTTCACTTGAGTGATGCAAGTGAGAAACCATCCTTATTAATGGATGAAAAAAATTAATTGATCTATAGAATGCCTGAAAATAGCCAGAAAAATAAGAGTACCCATTTGTGCCCCCACACATACATTTAAGCTCTCCCAGTGTGCTTTTAACTTACACCATCAGCACTTAACATACAGATAACTCATTTTAAAATTGAAAGGGTTATAGTATTATAACTTTTATAATTTCTTCTCCAGTAAAATACAACCCAAGGATTTCTGCACCTCGCAAATTTTATAGAAATTTCTTGGCCAGTGACGAAAATGCCTACTTGAGATTGAATATAATAACTACTGAATGAAGTAAGCAATAAAATTATTCTTACATGTATGCACTCTCATTTCCAGGATTTTAAATCTCTTTGCCTATTTTAAGAATTTTAAAAATAGCCTTTAAATCTAAAATTAGGGTCTGGGTTTTTATCCATTTTTATCTCAGTAATCTTGGATGACTGGCAGAGTTTGCATTTCCTCCAGCCCCGAGTTATAAATATCCTGAACCCCCACTCTCCTGCTAGTCAGTCCCCAGGGAATCCATTTACCTTTCTTCATACAGAAAATGCCCCAAAGATTCTTATTCTTTGTTTTTTCTTCTATAAACAGTTTTTAATCCCCAGCAGTACTCTTTGATCTTCTTTTATGATTTAATCTTTTAAGGGCTTTATAAAAATTCTGTTAAAGTTTCATCAGTGATACCCTGCAACTGTTTTTTTCACTTTAAGTTCTTCAAAATCATCCTGTAGGTCAGTTCGCTGCCTGTGATCAGTGGTTAGGTTGCTAGCCACATGCACCAGGGCTGGTGGGTTCAACCTGGCCAGGGCCTGCTAAACAACAATGACAACAACAAAAACAAAATAGCCAGGCCTTGTGGCAGGCACCTGTGGTCCCAGCTACTTGGGAGGCTGAGGCAAGAAAATCGCTTAAGCCCAAGAGTTTCAGGTTGCTGTGAGCTCTAACACCACAGCACTCTACCCAGGGCAACATAGTGAGACTCTGTTTCAAAAAATAAAATTAAGTTAAAAATTCAAAAAATCATCCTGAAAGTTCATAAAACAATATTATTTTTAAAATGTCCAGGTTCCCTTACTTGTGGACACTTATGCAAAACCACATCAGAAAACCAAAGACTTCTACTCATGGTACTCACTGCATTTTACAAGCACATCTGTGAAGAATGGGGAGAACCACCACTGATTATCCCACAACATGGACTTTATGAAAACTCAAGACAACTTCTAGACTATTTTCAGGATCAGTGATCTTAAGACCGTGGTATCTTAAATTCCTTCCTGCTAGGATCTTGCTTTCCCTTCCAGAAGATACTGTTTCTCCACCCACACTAAACAACAACATCCCCTCCCTTCATCAACAGCCGGGCATCTTCAGCCCTTGTGTGGGATGTGCAGGTTTCCACCCTGCACCACCAGTCTTTCTGTAGTTGCCTGGTGAATAGGGATGAAGCCGTATTTCCCTTAGTCATTCCTAAGAGCTCAAATGACAGATGAATTTTTCTACTTTGGCTGCTCTTTAAACTTTGGGAAGTATCAAGTGAACCATTATCTCTTTCATGATATTCAACTTGGCCGATGACGCTGAGAACATTTGCAATGGAACGCCTTTTTAAATGTAGAGTTATGGTGTATGTTGTATCTAATTATATTACATTTTTCTACCACATTTTCATTTTACTTTGCCATCAATAATTTATTATCCTATATTTTACCATCAGGTTATATTAATTGTTATATTTACATTATTGTTTTCTGATTTTGTTTCATGATGGTGGTGAAATTAATCAAAAATTTGACACTATCTTGGAAGGTCGATAGGATCCCTGATTGTTCTCTGCCAATTTGTCATTTTGCACACACTTCCTGATGGGCAACTTTTGCACATATACTGTGGACAACATGTCCATGAGTCAGTTTGGGTATTTTAGCTGCAAATTTTCCCATAGCATATAAACCTAGAGGTCAAATGATGATATATAGAAAATGAAATAATTTTTCCTGGCAACAAAAAAAGACTTTTATTACTAACAACAATAAAAGTATATATAAAAACTAAATACCTCAAAGATATTATATAACAACATTTAAATAACATCAAGAGATATTGTAGGTAGTAAAAACAGTAGAGGTGAAATATAATTTTTTAATTATAAACTGAGTATCAAAGTAGGAAGGAGTTTAACTTCTCTAACAGGAGAAAATAATATTGATTAGAAATAGGAATGAGGGTGGTGCCTGTGGTTCAAAGGAGTAGGGTGCCAGTCCCATATGCTGAAGGTGGCATATTCAAACCCAGCCCCAGCCAAAAACTGCAAAAGAAAAGAAATAGGAATGAGAAAAAGATATCCTGATATATGATATTTGAATCACTTGAGATTAGTTTCTTTCACAACTTAAGAGGTAATCCACTGTTTTAAAAAGGACTTAAGTGACAAAATTTCTTTCATTTTCCTATTTTTGTTTCTAAATATTCCTAAATACTTGCATTTTTTAATGGATAAAATTGCTCATTTACAACAAATGCTTACACATGCAATCTTCATGAGGGCAGAGACTAGTTTACTATTACAGCCCTAGCACCAAACATCAAAGGTTCCCAATGAATATTTCCAGAATAAATCAATAAGTGGAATAGAAGAATAGATACACATACACACGTATAGATGTAACAAATCATAAATGTTATGTTTATTTAATATATAACAACTTATTAGTACAAATATAATATTTCCTATATGTAGCACTATACTTTATAAAACTACCATACCATTTGGGCAAACTTTGTGAAGTTTTACAGAAGTTTGTTATATTTGTGGTATTTGGTATCATACAAATAGGGAGAGACAGGTTTTTGTGCACCAGAATAGTAAATTCTGTTTAAACATTTATCTTACCCAGAGATTACGTATGAATCAAAGCAATCCTTTAAAAAAATTCTCTAGAAAAATAGGAAATATAATAAATTTAGATCTGCTTTCTGATCATTTATGCAGTGACTGACTGTCAGATATTTTCCTGATCCAATGCTCAGTGCCCTGTTGGCTATGAATTAAGACTAAACACTAATCAGCAAATAAAATGCACATCTAATAGGCCTCCTATAAGAGATTCTGTAGTGTAACACAGCACTTTGAATGTTAATAGAACAGCCAAAGAAAAGAGAAAATAGTATGTCAGTCTCGTAACTGATCATTATAGGTTCTACCTTTCCTTATACAAATCCATGCTTGTAAAGTATGTGCTAACGGCCATTTGATTTTCCCCAGATGTGAAAACCAGATCTAATTAAAGTGGACATGTAATTTCTAGTAAACCTATTTTCTTTGCATGTTTCATGTTCTCGAATGCATTTCTACTCTGGAAGTTGATTTTAAATTTTTGAAACTTTAGGTAATAAAAGAATTTAAATAGTAGCAATTCCATTTAGAATGCATTAGAATAAAATATTCTTTTTTCTCATGTTTGAGTTAGTGATGTAAATGTCTCATAGATTTAAACATATGTACATAAAACCTCACAATAATTCTATCCCAGAGATTCAGACCTGGGAGTGTCACAATTGTAAATAAAGATCATCAACAATCAGCCACTAATATCTAAGAAGAGATCTTGAAAAGTAATCACTTTACATCAATTCTGCTTTACATTGTATCATTAGCTAGGTTCCAGCTTATCTACTGAGACATGAAAATAATACACTGACAGATTATAAACTCACCCATTCAGACACCTAAGAATTAGATCAGTGGAACCTTGAAACCAAAATGATCTATTCTGAAAAATATTGTTTATGCACACATAAGCATATCATAAAAACATTAAGATGTTTAAATATTCTTCCATTTTTCTTATCAATTTAAGACTTTCTAGATGTATAACAGATGCTTATGTGACTACAAAAAAATGAGATGAGGAATGGCAGACTCCAAGTGCAAAGCCAGTCTACACTTTTAGGATCCTAGCCAGAAAGAGGTAGCATGTCCAAATTGGGTAATTAGACACTCTGGGAGCCTGAGACAGGTGGTTCACCTGAGCTCACGAGTTTGAGACTAGCTTGAGCAAGAGTGAGATCCCATCTGTACTAAAAGTAGAAAAACTAGCTGGGTGTTGTGGTGGGTGCCTGTAGTCCCAGCCACTTAGGTCTCCCCGAAGCAGGGAGATCCATTGAAACCAAGAGTTTGAGTTTGCTGTGAGCTAGGATGCCACAGCACTCCACCCAGGGTGACAGAGTGAGACTCTGTGAATAAATAAATTGGATAATTACAGAAGAGTTTAAAGGGATTTATTTAAAGATCTTAGGCTAGCAACAGTGGGCAGCTATACCTCAGTCTGTTGGGAGGTAGTGCAGGGTGGTTAACCTGAAGGAGGAGAGTTATGTAGCGGGGATAGGAGATCGCCTCTCCTAATTCAGGGAGCCCCTGGTCAACCTGCAGGAAGGGAGCTGAAGAAGGAAACCCTCCAGACTCAGTGTCTTCGCTGGAGAAACCCAGACAAACAGCAGAAAGCCTTGGAACCGTGGATGCAGCCCATTTTTAAAGCAGAGAAAAGAAGGTAAATAGACCTGCTGTCCCAGCTACTCAGGAGGCTGAGGCAGGAGAATTGCTTGAGCCCAAGAGTTTGAGGTTGGTGTGAGCTGTGAGGCCCTAGCACTCTACCCAGCGTGACAGAGTGAGACTCTGTCTCAAAAAAAAAAAAAGGCAAATTGTTTTGGAGAAGCAAAGGGAAGACGCAGAGCCTAACAGTGAACTGAAACGGACAATGCCTCACAGGAGCCAGACAGTAGACTAAAGAAATGTGCCACGTCCAAGGAAAAGTAACAGGTTATCAACTGAGTGGGCAAGAAAAGTGACTGAGAAGCCGTCATGCTCCCCATGGAATGTCAAAATAGGATAGGAGCAAGACGGTATCTAAAACAGTGGGAGGAATACCAAGGAAGTGCGGAGGAAAGAAAATAATAATTTTGGCACAACTACCGTGTACCAAACCTTGAACCAGGCAGATTTTAAAATAAATGACATCTTTTCATTCATATAACCTGCCCATGAGAAAGTTATGATTATACCCATTTTAAAGATATGGAAACTTCAACCCCTGAGGGCACCTGCTCCTTCTATCCCCATTAAAAGCGCACCTGTCAGTCTGGGAGGCCGAGGCAGGTGGATTGACTGAGCTCACAAGTTCCAGACTAGCCTGAGTAAGAGTGAGACCCTGTCTCTAAAAAATAGCTGGGCGTCGTGGCGGGAGTCTGTAGTACCAGCTACTTGGGAGGTTGAGGCAAGAGGATTGCTTAAGCCCAGGAGTTTGAGGTTGCTGTGAGCTATGATGCGACAGCACTCTAGGCACTCTACTGAGGGAGACAAAATGAGACTGTACCTCAAAAACAAATGCACCTGTGTACCACTGGGTCTTTAGTAGGGTCTACCAAATAGTTTAACCACCAAAGTATAGGACTGCCTTTAGCTTAAGTCTGGTCTGGTGGAATCATTGCTCTGACCTGGAGATTTTTCTGGCCAAAGAAAACTGTATGAAAACTTGAGTCCCCTTTCCAGAAACTTGAGCAGCTCTTTTTCTCACCAGGACCTCAGAGACAATGAATGCACAGATGGGGCTGCTTAATATGCCAAGGCACCTTCTCCTAGATAGCTCATTCTGCCCCAACGAGTGGAGCTGGGAAAGTAACCAGACGTATAGTCTTACATCACGTATGGAATCCATTAGGCAATTCTATTTGGACCCTAAAAAATAATAACCCTACTTTTCTTCCAACTTAAACTTGGCTGTCGTAATCCTATGCTCTTTGGAAGCTATTTCCAGCAAGTTTATATTGTAGCCATTGTCTTATCAAATCCCCTTTATCTATGAAGCTTATTTTATATTCCCTTGTTCTGGTTTTACTGTTTTCCTTAGAGCTCCCCCATACACACCCACAGAACACTCTCAAGATTTAATAATGCTAACAGCCAACACTTTAGAGAGAGGTCCGTGCCCTGGACGAAAAGTCAAGACATGGTTTATCTCATGGCATCTTCCCAATGGATCTATGAGGTGGATACTATTATTAGCCCCCTTTTCAGAGCTCAGCGACTGAGACTCAGCTTAATTTAAGCAGTTTGCTATTGTTGACATAGCAGGAAGCGTCAAAGATCAGCTTTAAGCCCAGGAATCCTGGCTCTGCCACATGAGTGTTTAATAACCATTGCCCTCTGTTGCTTTCCGATGTTTTAAAAATAAAACTCTGTTCCTCACTCCCCCAAAATATTTCTCACAAGCAACTGGCAGAGACACAGCAAAGTTGGCTTCCACTCCCTTTTTCAAATAGTCACATTTTTTTTTTAATTCTTTCTTATTGAATACTTTCCCCTTAGCTTCTTGTCTGGTTATAAAACACCCCTTCTTTTCCTCTGTACTTCAAACAATATTAAAGCATCTTCCTGCATAACCAAATACTCTACAACTTTCCAACTAATGTCAATTAGGCCATGTGCATCAGCAGGCCATCAGGTTGTGTTCGAATTTGTCAGCGTAACCAAATCCCGTTTGGTCACATGTCACATGCAGGCAAGCAGCCGGTAAGCACTAGCTCGTGAAGTCCTTTACCACTTCTGGTCAGGTAATCGCCACTCGGGGAAAGAGGGGAACACGAAACGTGCAAGCTCCGATGAGTACATTAGCAACACGAAATTAAAACCAAAAGCACTTGCGTCCTTGAAGTACTAAGGAGACCGGTTTCAATATGGAAAAAATCAAACTTTCTTCACTAATAATTAAAGAATTCTGTGCGGAATCTGAAACCTACAGGCCAAATCATTTTTCTTGAGTTTTCAGTACAATAACGTTTGCAGGATAATAATGTTTGAAATAGTGACTAACCAAACTCAGATGTGAGAAAAATAACTTCAGGAATACCAGACAAAAGAAAATGAAACATTTTCAATATTCTCTGGAGAAGACACCAAAATTTAGCAGTTTCATGTTGGTATGGACAGGAACATAAAGCTGGTCTCTCTATATATATTTTCAGTACATCCCAGAGGGCTTTTTTACCCCCTATGGCTCTGGCTTGGGTTATGGTGTTTGATTCCGCAGTTTTATAATTTTGCCATTGTCCTCTCTTATCTCAAACTCAGTTAGCATAAAATAATTGTTTCAGCTCATTTCTTATGTTTCATCATAGGTAATTGGGATAGGTCCTCCGGGGACCGTGGGACAGCTGGAGTTACTGTGAAGTTGGCGACATGAGTTTTGCAGTCAGCCTGACATTGATTTGAAATGCATTTCAGACTGATGAAAGGTGGTGGATCCACAGTCCCCGAGACTGAAGTTCTCTGGTTCTCCACTGAACAAAGAGCGCCCGGGGAACAGCAGTGCCCCATAAACTCGCTTCAGCTGTGAGGTGACATTCGCCAGAAAGAGGCACGTTGGGCAACCACAGCTGAAAGGACTGGATTATCAGAAAGCCACACATCACTCAGATCTGAAAGGAGGAGTGGGATTGTTCCTGTTATCAGATGCGTCAGGTGAGAGCATCGGTCTTGCAGTTTCTTTAGCAGTAATGGGAAACTTCTTCATCATGCTTTTGATCCTCAAAATGCTAAAATGTTTCCAATATATTCGATTTCCTAGGTGTTTAAAGTTGTCCTTATTCATCACTTTTTATTAACTTGCTCTGCAAAATTGGGCAAGTTCTTGTGTCTCTCTGTGATTCAGTTAACATACCTATCACACAGTGGTTAAAATGGGCAATTTATAAAACATCTTCCAGCTCTGAATTCAAGATATAGGGTCACATGAAGTGAAAATATACCCCATGATCCCACAGAAATATCTTGAAAAAGTAATTCCTTTGCTCTGTTAGCTCTTCCAGATTCCCAGACAGGATGGACCTCCAGGATTCAGAATAAACACAGTCTGATGTGGTTGTAATGATTTGTGGGGGTGCATCTCAAAAGATTGTATGTAATTCCATACAATGCAATGGAATCATTCACCATGGATTCCTTCTGGCCATTTCCTATTGGAAAGGAATAGGTCTCTTACCTATTCGATTTTAATTAAGCGAAATAAAACAAAAACTAAGACAACTAATCTTTGTTCCCACGGCAAAAAAGATATTTTTAATCTGAGCTCTCAGGGACATTCTCAAAAAAAGACGGCTCTTAGAATTTGCTGTAACCAATCCAGTTCTCTGTCATCCAGAAGAATCTTCATGGCTCGGGGTCAAGCTATTTACCTCAAAACAGATTTTTCCATTGATGTAGATTTCATATTGAAATGAAACTAGAGAGGAAAATATAGCTCACTAGGGATGTCTCATTACCCAACAGAGTTAAAACAGATCTAAGGATTGGAGAGGAACCATGAGCCATGGGAGATGGATGAACCTTATCTGTTCACCGAATCTTCACCAAAACCAGGGTTTAGGGCTTGGGATCATCTCCATTCTTCGTGTGTGCTATTGTACTCTGCTTTTATTCTCTTAATTCCTTCATGCTCTGATTCATCTAATTCACGCATACACACACTCATTCATAAAACACGCAAACACAAATATTTAACTCAATCTCCCCGCTTTTTCCTATATCCTTAGGTCGCAAGCAAAGTTCATAACAAAACCATTATTGAGGCTCAGAAAATGATACCCCAAGGTGCGGTACTTGGGTGTGCTGAGTGCTATGAACTAAACAACATTTGGAAGGTCTCAGAGACAAAGCCTCTCTGACCTTATCCCACTTTCCTGCCTGTCACCCCTCTTTCTCTCCCAAACCAGAATTCCTCTTTCCCAAGGCAACACACAAAAACTGGAACTCCTCTTCCATTAAGCAAGCCCAAAACCTAAAATTATGACTAACCATCCTTTTTGTGTAGGAAATGGCCATAAGGAAATCTCCTGACCTACCTTATCTGAGAATTGGTCAAAAGACCCTCCTTCCAGAGATGTCTTGTCCTCTACCCAGAAGGAGGGAGGGTGGAGAAGAATCCAATGAGAATCTGAAAGACAAACCTTGCTGGGTTTCCGCCCTTAGTTTGTTACCATTAGATCCTGCCCTGTTGTACAATTACATTTCTACTGGCTATTCCTTATCGACTAAGCATAAAAATACAGTTTTCCCTGGGGCTTCAGACCTTCATTTCTGAAAGCTACTATAGATGTTAAACTTTGACTAAATAAGTTTGTTTTTTTGTTGTTGTTAACCCAAACTCTTTTTGTCATAGAGGCTCAGCTATAATCTTCATGATGAGTGAGGACAAGTGCCACCCCTGAGTGTACACCCTGTACATTGCCCTATCGATCCCGCATTTAACACAAAGTATGTTTCCTTCAACCAGTGCTAGTGAACATTTGAATATAAGGAAGGAAAATGCAAATGTCTTATTACTGTTGTTACTGAATTCCTAATGATAGCTCATTTCAATAGTGAGATGGAAAAAAGAATCGCTTGTGTTTCTAATTTCAAGGCTAACCATTTGGGTTTGCAGGACACTAAAATAAACGCATCAAGGAAATAATACATTTACCTGCTAGAGAGCTCAGGCTTAACTTTCATCTTCCCATGAAAGTCTACTAAATGGGGGCAGCTCCTGTGGCTCAGTGGGTTGGGTGCCAGCCCCATATACTAAGGATGGTGGATTCGAACCCAACCCCGGCCAAACTGAAACAAAAAAAAAAAAAAGAAAAGAAAAAATATCCGGGCATTGTGGAGGGCACCTATAGTCCCAGCTACTCAGGAGGCTGAGGCAAAAGAATTACCCAAGCCCAAGACCTGGAGGTTGCTGTGAGCTGTGATGCCATAGCTCTCTACTAAGGGCAATAAAGTGAGCCTCTAAAAATAAAATAAATAAGTAAAAGTCTACTAAATGAGGAGAAAAAAGGAAAAATCATGAATAATGAGTAATCATTTTTAATAAAAAGCGAAGCGTACATCCAGCTTTAGTGCCAAATCTTTAGGATGTAAGAACACGAACGTTACTGACCTCAGCATCACGGTCATGCTCTTGAGTCAACTCTCTAAGCCAAGGAGGACCAGGAACCTGGTAGCCCAGACCTCATGTCTGTTGAACCAGAAACATACAGCAATTTTGCTCTCTGCTCCCTCTGGCATACTTAACAGTGTGGTAAGATAAAGATAACCATACATCTTCAAAACAAAAAATACTCTAAATTATATTTCCTTCCTTTCTGGATGGGTAAATGCATGGCTGACAAGCAGCCCTGAGAGATGGAAATCGCCCTCCATCACGTCCGAGAAAACCTCCAACTAACTCTGAGTCTCAGTTCCTTCAACTGCGAACTGGTGATCATGCCTTTCTTGTATATTTCACAAATTTTCTGTGAGCATCTAATAAGATAAATACGGTGATAGCATTAATAACATCTTGTCCATTTCCTGAGCCCTGAGATAGTAAGCATTAGCAAAAGACTTCACAAGCATTATCTCATGAGCCATTGAAACAAACCTGTGAAATGGGTAATGTTGATACCATGTTGCAGTTTAGAACAGTTAGGCTCAGGGAATTAAAGTACCGCACAGAATAAATGGGAAAGCAAAGAGATTTAATCCCGGGATTTTAGGGGACATGTTGCATAAGGGATATCAAATGATACTTTATCTATTCGTTAAATTCCAAAAGGAGAGTGTTCTGTTTTCCTGGTCTTTTTGTTTTTAAGTGATAATGGTGTTTGGAGTTAATAACTGTACTTCTGCAGATAAGAAAAAAATTCCACAGTCAGTTCTAAATTACTAGGATACCAAATCATCAAAGTTAAGTGGAAAATTTGCTGAAAATTTAGAGAGAGGAATGTCTCCTTTCACAGATAAAGCCCCAGTTTTCACTGTTTTGCCATCCTCAGGTTTAGAGAAGGGTCTTTCTGCCTTTCCCTCTTCGGTAGTTTTGAGTGCTCTAATAAATGCATTGTGCCTGTGATACTGTATCATCATTTACTTAGAGCTGGGACATTTAAAAACTTAAATTCTGCAGTGGAAAAAGTGACATCAGACTTTCTAAGGTCCTCGTCTGCCTTTCAAAATCCAGTTCAGGGCATTTAATTTCTCTAATTTAGAAAAAGATCCAAATAACCTTTTTGACCCAAGAGATAGCTAATTAGACCAAGAGCATTAAAAGTCACTCCGTCTTATTCTATCCAACTCTGAAAGACACAAAAATCCGTCTGTTTTGCATTTTTCTTTTCCCTCTTAGGTAGATAATTGAAATGATGCGAGTTTGGCTGCTCAAGCACTAAAGTGTCATAGTGATGAGTGTCATAAGATAAATATAGGGATCACTCCTTACAAATATTTCTTTTTGCAATCTGGTGTTACATATGGATGCCTGAAATAAGTAATGTAAATTGGTCTCCTCTAATTTACATTTAAACAGGGGCTTAAGAAGGATCAGGGAACACCACTCTGTCTTGAAAAGCTACAGCCTAAAAAGAGTGACAGGGATTGTCATCAGTATTATAATCATTACCAAGTTCCAAAAAAAAAAAGACTCTTGTTAGGGGAATGGATCCATCTCTGCAGGGGATATGCCAGACCGCAGTGCTTGGATAAAATATGAATCGAGGACTAATGCCAGAAAACCCAAATTACATTTCTAAAAACAGGATGCTACATTAAAATAGTGATAAGCTGGGTAATTATAGAGAATTCGTGTGCCTTTTAGCATAATTAATGACAAAATACTGAAGTTTGAAATTTAAAATCCATCTATTTTAAATTATGCTTTTGAATTTACATGTATCATTAAAATGTAAATAAACATGGAATGGTTAGATGAAAAAGTATAAACTAAACCCAGATTAGGATTTGGCCAATTCTTTGTGAGAATTACAAAGGGAAGTAAAAATTGTTTCTCGTATTAAGTAAATTCTTGTTCACTGCAGGGCATTTACTAAAACTAATATTAATATTATCTTAGTTAACTTTTCATATATAACAAGTGCTGGGTAAATAAACCCTGTATGAAATCTTGGATGTAATTTACAGTGAATTTGTGCTAATGATAGCTAATGTGCTGAGTTAAAATGGAAGCTTTATTGAGAATAAATGCTGCTCATTTCCTTCAAAGGGAGTTACCAAACATGTATAATTTGATGGTAATTTAAGAAATAAAACAATGTTAGCTAATAAAAGTATGATTTACAAATTTTCTTATAAAAATGCAGTACATATGTTACCTAATTTTATTTGTTTACTAATAAAAAAAGAAAAAGATTCTTAGTCTCTCTGGATATCCCAAAGTTTCAAACAAATAATGACTTGGGAATACACGGTGCCCAGTCTAATCACGTGAGCCTTAAAAGGTGAGCGCTTTCTCCAGGGAGAACAAAGAAATGTGGAGTAGGCAGCAGGGACATGCAGCAGAAAAGGAAATCAGAGAGAGGTACAGACAGAAGGTCTCCACCCAGCTTTGGTGACTTTGAACACGAGAAAAATCTGGGCAACCCCTGGTGCTGACAAGGACACCTGGCCA
Organism: Arctocebus calabarensis; assembly: GCA_963573935.1. Classification (NCBI taxonomy): domain Eukaryota; kingdom Metazoa; phylum Chordata; class Mammalia; order Primates; family Lorisidae; genus Arctocebus; species Arctocebus calabarensis. The sequence continues at coordinate 72,681 of CAUYON010019815.1, read as the reverse complement.
AAAGCCAGCAAGGAAATGATTGCACGAAACTGAATTTTGCTGACACTGAATGAGCCTGACAATGAGCTCTCTGTGTGGAACGCACTTCTGCTGTGATTTTAGTCCAGTGACACCCGCGCCAGCCTTCTAAGCTGCAGAACTGGGAGACAATACATGTATGTTGCTTTAAATCACAATATGTGTGGTTATTTGCTAAGGCACCAAGAGAAAATTAAGACCATATTGCATTTAAATATGCTGGAGGGATACTTATAAGTGTTAAGAGGATCAAAATTCACTTTCTTGGCATCAACATGAACGAGAACTTTGACATTGTAAAGTTTTATAGAATAAATTCTTTAAGAATTGACATCTTTAACTCATGGTATAAAACAAAACAACCAAGAAAAAAAGTAGCTTTTCAAAAAATAGAAGGAAATTTTTCATGTTCAACATTATCTATGGTCCTCGTGACTTGGGCTATTTTTTGCCTTTGATTTCCTAAACAAAGATTGTGTGATGTTCCTCCTTTTTTATTTTCTCTGATAAATTGTATCATTTTTATAAAACTACAGTTTATGACTACCACTATTCTTTATTCGACAGTGATATATATTATTGATTCAATTTCAAGATATACAAATTTTATCTGCGTTTTTAAAACATGCATTGTTATTGACTTTTGTTTGCACAGACTCCAAGCTATTAAATCAGAACCCATTCTTATACACAATGTCTTTGTTGTTTCATTAAAAATAAAATATGGCCCCCACATATTCAGAAGTTCATTTGTAGAAACAGCAATCAATTACTTAGTTTTAACATGCTACGTCATGCTGCCATGTATATGAACGGGGTGGGGTAGGGGTTGTGCTTACCCCTTTTCCCTAAAATTTCATAGAAAGGGCCAGGTGCGGTCACTCAGACCCATAATCCTAGCACTCTGGGAGGCTGAGGCTGGTAGATTGCTTGAGCTCAAAAGTTCAAGACCAGCCCGAGCAAAAGTGAGACCCCCCATCTCTACTAAAAATAGAAAAATTAGCAGGGCACTGTAGCGGGAACCTTGGTCCCAGCTACTGCTAGGCTGAGGCAGGTAGGTCTCTTGAGCCCAGGAATTTGAGGTTGCTGTAAGCGATAATGAAGTCACAGCTTCAAAAGAGAGGAAATTCTTCTCTTCTAGAAGGGGACAGAGAGCATGGAGTCAACCTCCAGCCCCTCAGCCTACTTCTCTCACAGAATAACAGGGACATTCTTTCCTTGGTAAAATACCTTATGGTCCAATATCTTCCGCCTGCGCCATCAAAAATGCCCACTTTTTCTAATTAGGTTTTTGTATTTGAAAATCAGCACTCAATGATGTGTTGCCAAGTACAGGACTGTTTTGATAAATTATCAAAAATAAAGGTAAACCACTCAGTTACCTAAATCTTATGCTTTTTAGCAAGTCCTCTCCTGATTTTTCAGAGGAAAGAACAGGAAAATAAACAGCATTATTTTCCGTCTCCCTGTTTCGATGACTCAAGTCTAAAAAATCACCTTCCCAACTATAATGGAAATTGCTGGGGACCCTCGGCTTGTTTACAAACATATCCCCACCCGTGTTCACACAGCACTTCGCTCCCATCCCCGCCACAAGACTCACTATCCTGAATCACGTAATTTTTTGTATTTATATTTCTTGTGCCTCCACCTCCTCTTTTCACTTTTCCTAACATCTTCCTCTCCTTTACATTCTATTCATAATTTATCTCCAATCCTCTTGACTTCACTTCCTAAACACTGTAAAATCTGCCCTCTCCATGGTCAGCACCTGCACCCACATTCCCATGAGCTGGCCTTACAGCATGACAGCCGCCTTTGGGACAGCCTCTGTCTCTGTCAAACCTCATCTTGTCTCTGTCAAATCTCTTTTCTATGCTACAGATACAATGATCTTTCCAAATGAACTCTCACATTCTTGGCTACCTCTCAACTGCTTGCCTCACTCTTAACCTCTCTGATAGCAAATACAGATGCTCCTTGACTTACCATAGGGTTGGGTCCCCATAAATACATTGTAGGTTTAAAACATCCTAAGTCAAAAATGTATTTAATAAGCTTAACCAACCAAACAGCATATCTTAGCCTGCCTTACCTTAAATGTGCTCTAAACATTTACATTCGCCTACAGTTGAGCAAACTCACCTAAGGCAAAGTCAATAAAGTATTGAGTATCTAATGTAATTTACTGAATACTGTACTTAAAGTGAAAAACAGAATGATTTTATGGGTACTCGAAGCACTGTTTCTACTGAATGTGTATCAGTTTTGCACTACCATAAAGTCAAAAAATCGTTGGGTTGAACCCTTCTAAATCAGGGGCTGTCTATATACAGTGAACACAGCCTGCTCAGTGCTGGGCATATAATTTCACTTGGTCCTCACAGGGCACTCTGAGGTTGCTAGGCAAGAGGTGTCCTTCCCTTAAACATTTCAGGAAATTGACCCAGACAGTTGTTAAACAATTTGCCCAAGAGCTATAGATAATTACCAGCACGTCTCTGTTCGAAGCCAACCAGAGTCCAGAGCCTCCATTCTGAGCAATCATTTCATACTTTACCTTTTTCTTTTCTTTCTTTTCAGATTTTTGAAGGCTGCATGGTCTTCCCAGCACCCTTTGTATGTCTTTACCCCCAACCTGAACCATCTTTCTGCCTTTATTGAGAAAGGTGCTTCTCATAGGTTAAACAAGCTCAAGCGTGACTTTTCCCCAGAAGACTTTTCTGATTCCCTGGGCTACATCAGCTTTCCTTTAGAGGCTGTCCTGGGCCTTCATCTCGCCTTCACAGCAGTCAGCGTCTATTCGTCCCTTTGGCTGCGTGGATTCAGTTGTGCCCACCTCTAGCACTGCTGGTGTCCCCCTGGGAACAGGAGCCTCATCGTATCCTGAGTGCCTTCCGCTACGTCTGGCAGAGGTGCTTGAGATGCGCAGTGAACTCAGGGTGAACGACTGAAGCGATACTTCCTTCTGCTTTCACCCGTATCCTGTCTCCTTAGCAACCCGATCCCTTCCCATGGTACCATACAAACTGCCTTATGGCTGTCGAGCATGATGTCTTTTAGCACCATCATCACACAGAGGTTTAATAAACATTTAGCTAGAGGCCAGGCATGGTGGCTCATGCCTGAAATCCTAGCACTTTGGGAGGCTCAGGCGGGTGGATTGTCTGAGCTCACGGGTTCGAAATCAGCCTGAGCCAGAATGAGACCTGGTCTCTAAAAATAGCCAGATGGTGTGGCTGGTGCCTGTAGTCCCAGCTACTTGGGAGGCTAAAGCAAGACAATCGCTTGAGTCTGAGAGTTTGAAGTTGCTGTGAGCTGTGACACAACAGCACTCTACCCAGAACAACAAAGTGAGACTCTGTCTCAAAAAAAAAAAAAAAAAAAAAAACTGGGCAGCACCTGTGGCTCAAAGGAGTAGGGCACCAGCCCCAGATGCCAGAGGTGGTGGGTTCAAACCCAGCTCCAGCCAAAAATCTGAAAAAAAAAAAAATTAAATTAAAAAAAATAAAACTTCAGCTGTAATTTGTAAATTTCCAGGGAAGGATCTTGATGGACATGACTTGGGTTAGTCCAACCCCTAAACCAATTGACTATGGTCTAATAGGCCATATCATGATGCATTTTTGAACGGGGCCTTTCTGAGAAAACATCCTGACTGTGCTGAAAAGACACCCCAGCTGGTGTCCACCACAACATCCATGTGGACACACTTGACTAGGTTATGGAACAAGTCCAGGAGAACGTGGCCAGTTAAAATGTGGACAATATGTTAACCAACAACTACAAGCAAAGCATGTTGCTAAATGCTTTACCTGTGTTATTTCATTTCATGATCATGATAATCCCGTGAGCTGGGTGTCCTCATACACACTGTTATCTGTACATCATGTATGAGAAATCGAAGCTTAGAGAATTTAAAGCAATTTATTCAGAATCACACTGCTAGAAAAATGGCAGAGTGAACGCCAAACTGACACAATCCAAAGTTTGTGCTCAGAAGCACAATCAAACCTTTTTAATAGCAAAGCTATTTGACTGTATAGAATAGCCCCGAATTGATTAGATGATCGGTTGCATCAGTGTACAGATGTAAAGGAAAGAGTCTACCCAGCAATTATGCACAGGGCTTGCACACCAAGAGGCAAGTCGGGAGGGAAAGGAAAAAGATGATTTATATAAAATATAGTAGGTGCCATTTCAGTCTAGTGATAGTGAAAGAGTAAACATAAAAAACTAAGATTTTGTGAAGTTGTATTAACCACGGCAAGGCACAGACAAACATACACAAGCAAATATATGATAACTAAGGAAGGATTTGAGGCTACCCCAATACTGTTTGTGGTGTCTGATCTACCCTGGAGGTTGAATAAAGTCCTTCTTTCAAGAGAACATAGAATATATATTGATCACAAAGTGATGATTAAATGCATCCATTTTAATTTTCAAAAATGAAACCTTTATGTATTTTACCCAAAAGTATTTTATTCAAATTCTCTGAAGAGAAATCTTTATACGAGAAAATATAAATTGAGTGTCACAAGCTGACACTGTCTATTTTAGGGATTGGGGATAAAAGATAAAAGAAACCAATTTTCTATAAATCCTGGTACATTATCAAAATGGCACACTAAATTTTTCGTATTAAATTATTTAACTGCATATTATAAAATTAAAAATGAAAGTTCTGTTTTAAGTGATTACAAAGCATTGAATTGGAATGTAATTTAATAATAGCATGCAAAATGCATTATCATATGAAGTCAATCTGTCCAATTTCATAATACTACATACAGATGATGTTAAATACTCTTAAAATATATTAATATAGTTCCCTTTAAGACATTTTTTCCTCGGCTATTGGGCATATGACCAGATGCTTTAATTTATTCTCTAAACATTATCTTGACACTATTGGTTTCTGTAATTGTTTTGGGGGGGATTATTTAACTATAAAACATTTCAAGGTTTCAGTTTCATGAAGTAGGTGATACATAATTAAGTTGTACTATATGACTCTGTTAGCTATCGTTAAATGGGCCTGTAATTCAACCAGAGAAGCACATATGAATTGGATCCTGTTCTAATTGTCATTTATTCTAATTCTGATCTATTCAAACAGCTGAAAGTAGATTTTAAAATCTGAGTAACTTAAAGGAAATAGCATATTTATTAATCAGGTTTTAAACATCTCTGAAAGAATATTCGGAAGAGCCATTTTCTTTGGAAATAAAATTATAATGACATCACAGATCTTTCACAAAACCACTGTGATTAAAACCATCTTTCTTCCTTCCATCCTCCAATTACTTCTTAGCATGTGTGTGTGATAATAACTAGCCTATATGTAACAGAAATATTTCTAAGTACAGTGAAAGCTGGAAGAATCCAACAATCAGTTATGTATTTGTTCAATTGATATCTGACTCAAATAAAAACAAGGCTCTAAATAAGTTAATATGGATTTTCACTTTAATAAAATATGAATGTATGTTAAGGAAATAAAAGCAGCACAAGCACACAGCAGCTGTGGGGCCACTGGGCCCACTCGATACCCTGGGCCTCAGTCACAGCCTCCGAGGAAGCTCACAAACCCACATGCCTGCATCTGACCCTGCAAACCCCCTTCGCATCCCCATTCCGGAATAGCTCTCCTGTCATCCTCTTTAATAACTCAACACTCCTCTCTGCCCCGAGACATCTTACAACCAGCGAACACCACAAGACTCATTCTATACGTCCCACTCGAGCAAGTGCATTCAATCCAGGTTTATATGTGTTGATGATGGGAATTGATATCACCAAGCTTGATTTATTTTTTCCTTTGTTGTCCAGAACCTATGTATTTAAATTCTGACTAACTGCCAATCCACTTGGACGTCCTCTAGGCACTTTTTACTTGACACCTTAAGAGCTGAATTCGTAGCGTCTTGACTCCCTAATCTACACCCGGGTCTCTCTCCACGTGTATCCCTGATTCAGTGGCACCGATGTCACCCATTGCTCAAGGTAAGAATTCAGGAGCTGCTGCAGGTGCTTTTCTTTCCTTGCTCTCCCCAGCATGCCGTCAACCACCAGGTGCTGACGGGCTTCACCTGGGATGCATGACCACTGTGTCCTTATCAGGAGGAGGGTTCAGTCTCATCACCATCAATTTCCTGTCTCTTAGATCATTACCACGATATACGTCCTTTCCACGAAAAAATAGTAATGACTTCGCCCTACATGCTTCTCCAGTTACTGCTGTTTCTCTCTTTTCTTTATAACTTTCTCCCGATTTATTTATAACCTCAAAGGATTCGTCAGTCTCCTTCCCGTGTCTAATTCAGCTCCTCCAATTCTCTCTCTCTCCGTTTTTTTTTTTTAATATTTTTTTCCCAAATACACTACTTTACATAACAATTTGTTAAGAAAACAACAAGGTTCCATATTCCTTTCCTCACCGGCAAGAAATTTTAAATCATTTAGGTAAGTTGTTGGAGTCAGTTACGGGCTGAATTTTGTCCCTTCTCTCCCAAATGTATATTTTGAAGGTTTAGCAACTCAGAATGTGACGGTAATTAAAGATAGGGGTCATTAACAAGGCAATAAATTTAAAATAAGGGGGTTATGGTGAGCCTTTATCCTATGCATGTGCTTATAAGAAGAGAAAATTTGGGCCCAAACAAGTACAGAGGGAAGACAAGCTAAACGCAGGAAGGGCAGGTGGCGATCTACGAGCCAAGAGAGCAGCCTCCTAAGAAACCAACCTTACTGACACCTTGATCTTGAACGTATAATTTTCAGAACCCTGACAAACTCAATTTCTATTAATTAAGCCACACTTTGTTATGGAAGCCCTAGTAAACTAATGTAATACTCTTGTTTATCTCTAAATAATACACTTTCATTGTTTCTTTTTGATTTTTCTGATTTAGGCAATATATACTGACCTCTTCCTAGGAAATTGGAAGATGTACATAATTTTGACCACTCTGAATACATGGGCAGTGATGCCTCCTGTCCTCCCAATGTAGTTCCTGTATTTTACAGACGCACCAGGCCATTGTACATATCATTTTATGTACCACTAAGAAAGAAAACTTTGCCAATTAAACTATGACATGAAACTTTTATCACATAGACTTTTTACCTACAGAGGTCTTTTGGAAGTCACAAGATATAGATTTTATCGTGTGTCCTTCTTACCCAACATGAAAACAGAAGCAAAATAAATGGTTAATGATAAACTTAAATTACTTCTCAAATTCAAAAACTGACTATTGCAAACAATCTATTTGACTTAGAGAGAGTCTTACTCTCCATGTTTTTCACACTGTCATCGTTTGTACAAAAATGTTGATGGTGTAGATTTCATAAAAGAATTCTTCCCATACTAAAAGACTTTGATGTCAGGCTCTTAATCGAGTTTTGCGTTATGCACAGCTAGCTAGATTTTTTTCTCCTTCAAGAATATTACTAAATACCTCTACTTTATTACCTCACTTTACTCCCACACCATTAGTCTCTTATATATGTCCACATTCAGGTAGCCGTCACCAAATCAATTATAGAACACCTCCAGCAGACCAGGATCCTAGCACTTCTGATGCTCTTGCTGTCTGCGTGGGTAATGACATGCAATTGCTGCCTGGCAATGTTTGTAAGATATCGTTTATTGTTCGATGAAGCCTATTTTTCAGTGCATCAAAGTGCACATGTTAGAATTAATGAATTCAAAGTGTTATTCTGGTTAAACCAATATTCCACATTTATTTATTAAGACCAAGTTGACCAGGAGTGATAGCTCATGCCTGTAATCCTAGCACTCTGGGAGGCCACAGCAGGTGGATTGCTTGAGTTCAGGAGTGCTACACCAGCCTGAGCAAGAGTAAGATCCTATCTCTGCTAGAATAGAAATACTAGCTGGCATTGTGGTAGGCACCTATAGTCCCAGGTTCTCAGGAGGCTGAAGCAAGAGGATTGCTCTACCAAGGGTGATGAAGTCAGACTCTGCCAAAAAAAAAGGAAGGAAATGATGCAAATACTAATCATTGCGGAAGTGGATTTATTATAAAGTTAGTGAAGTCTCAGGGCCCCCCAATGACATGAACATCTTCAGAGTTTTGAGAAAAGGACCTAAAGGTATCATCACATGATCATACTCTTCTTTTCAATTGCAGAAGTAATATATTTGCATAGCAACTAGTGAAGTTTACTACCCCTTTTCGCTTGGACTTCACAGTTACCATCTATCACACCATTCCTTATGACCAGTGCTATAGTGTGAAGTTTTGTGCCCCCATCAAAACTCATTTTGAAACTTAATCTCCAATGTAACCGTGTTAAGAGGAGGGGTCTTTAGAAAGTGATTAGGCCATGAGCACTCTGCCCTGATGAACGCAAAGTGCCTTGTGAAAGGACTGGAATAGGCCAGTTCCCTCCCTCCAATTTGTTAAGAAAACAACAAGGTTCCATATGCCTTTCCTCACCGGCAAGAAATTTTAAATCATTTAGGTGAGTTGTTGGAGTCAGTTACGGGCTGAATTTTGTCCCGTGCAGACATCCCCTCTGAGGCCCCAACAACACAGCGCCATCTTGGAAGCAGACACCTGCCCGTTGGCACTTCCAGGTTCCACAACTGTCAGAACTAAAATTTCGGTTCTTTATAAATTACCCAGTCTCAGGTATTTTGTTATAGCATGAAGACAACTGGTTAGCCAGAATATTTGCAGGGGAAGTTAATACGAGGTTACATTTAGTGTAGGCGAAAGGGATAACTTGATATAGTTCAGAGTCACTTCTGTGCCAGTGGCACTGCTTCCAGCCACCCTGTTGGAGTTAAGCCATTGCTACAGATGCTATGCCAACTCACGGGCACAAAGGCTGAGACGTCCAGGACAGGCCGTCTGTAGCTCGGAGACCCTGGAACATGGTAGCCTGGCTGAGTCTCCCTGCAAAGGTCTCAGAGGCCGACAAAGCTGAGGTGCAGGGGGAAGTGATCGCAGCCTAATGGGCACCAGGATGCCAACTTGAAATGAATGGAGTCGGAAGTTAGTTAGGATTCCCCAGAGAGAACGAATAGGATGTACGCACAGACACACGGGTGAGAGGGGACTTATTCCAGAAATTGGCTCAGTGGATTACAAAGGCTGAGACGTCCAGGACAGGCCGTCTGCAGCTCAGAGACCCTGGAACATGGTAGCCTGGCTCAGTGTCCCTGCAAAGGTCTCAGAAGCCAACAAAGCTGATGGTGTAACTCTCGGTCTGTGACGGGAGACCTGAGAACCTTGCAAGGGGTATGGGAGTGAGAATAGAGTGGTGGTGTTCAGTCCTGGAGCTGGAAGGTGGAAAGCCTGGAGTTCTGATGTCCAAGAACAGAAGAAGAGTGTGTCCCAGCTCTGGAAGATTTTTGAGTGGCGTCTGTGACTCAGAGAGTAGGGCGCTGACCCCATATACCAAGGGTGGCGGTTTCAAGCCCGGCCCTGGCTGAACTGCCTCAAAATTTAGCCGGGTGCTATGGTAGGCACCTGTGGTCCCAGCTACTTAGGAGGCTGAGGCAAGAGAATCGCTTAATCCCAAGAGCTGCAGGTTGCTATGAGCTGTGACTCCACAGCACTCTACGGAGGGAGATAGAGAGAGACTCTGTCTCCACAAAAAAAAAAAAAAAGTAGCCTTTTTTATTCTTTCTGCCGCCCCTGCTGATTGGATGGTGCCTGCCCACCTGGAGGGCAAAGGTTCCCCACTCAGTCCACCAACGCACATGCAAATCTCCACTGGACACTCCCACACACCTAGAAAAAAATCCTTCATGGGCCTCTAGGTAATCCTAATGCAATCAAAAGGGCACCTAAAATTTACCATCTTAGTAGTCTATATAAAATTATACTCGGAAGATTCAGTTCTTGCCAAAGCCTACTCATAACAGTCCTCTTCTTTTAGAAATACAGTCATAAAACACCACAATACCGACAACAACAAACAAACATCAATTTTAAAATAAGCTATTACAGCGAGGACACCATCCACAGAACCGCTTGAGAGCCACTGATTCAAAGTGTTTAAGGGGATCAGTTTTTGCCCCCTAACATTTGAAATGTCCTGAAATCTCATTGCTTATATATGAAAAAAGCATGATAGAGGGGTTTTTTTTTTTCTCAAATTGAACCAAAACTCTAAAACGTCACTTGGTATCACCATTAATAAACTTGGAAGCTGAAATAAAATTTTCTAAATTATCAAAACGAAGGACAAATTTTGATCAACCATGCTGAAGGAAGGACTGACTCATCTTTTCTTCCTCATGCTCCTCAAAAAAAATTACATTATAATTTTGTTTTCACAAGAAAAGAAGATTATACTCTCTAGACAGAGAGCCAAAATGTAAGGAAAAGAGTATTTCAGAAGTGTTTCAGGCAATTAATTAATGAAACCATGAAAGCAATGTTTGATTTTTCTGCATTTTGTGATTCTTGCAATATTTTTTGTGCCTGTGATTTTCTAATTCTCTTTGAATTATTTTTTCATTCTCAGTAGATATTTACCTTCATGCTCTCTTTTGGTAAAAGAGAATCTTCATAATTATTTTCACTTCAATGCCTAGGAACCCTGGCATTTTCCCCAACTGTGATCACTTTCCCTTTTCTGGACGCTGACCTCCTTCTGCTCCTTGGAGCACGCGATTCCCCTGGTTCAGGCCTTGCTGTTTCCTCCTTAGAACACGCTTTCCAGACACAGCAACATTTCTCTCTGCATTTCCTTCCATGAGACACTCAAATATCACAGCTTGGATATTTGGTGCGGTATTTCACTTACCATCCTCTATAAGTAACACCTTTGCCCACACATAGGGTTATGAGATAAAATAGGGGACATCTGGTTAATGTGCAAATTTTAGGTAAATACAAAATTTTTTTTACCATAAGTGTGTCTCCCAAAATGCATGGAATATACTTACAATAAAAATGTAGGCTCGGTGCCCATAGCACAGAGGTTAGGGTGCCAGCCTCATATACCTGCAACAAAAAATAGCCAAGTATTGTGGCAGGCACCTGTAGTCCCAACTATTTGGGAGGCTGAGGCAAAAGAATCACTTAAGCCCAAGAGTTCAAGGTTGCTGTGAGCTGTAACACCATAGCACTCTACCAAGGATAACATAGTGAGACTTTGTCTCAAAAAGTAAAAAAGTACACACCATCATCCTGAAATTAGAATGTAACCCAGCATCTTGCATTTTTTCCTTTTTTTTTTTTAATTCTTGGGGATCATTGAGGCTACAAAGATCTAGGTTACACTGCTTGCATTTGTTAGGTAAAGTGCATCCTATAATTATGTCCCACCCTCAAGAGGTGTGTCACACCCTGTGACCTGTCCTTCTGTCTCTCCACTCCCCAAATCCCCACCAGCGGTTGCCTTCATATCAGAATTGAGTCCATGGATTCTCGCTTCTCCCTTCTTATGATACTTTACTAAGAAGAACACATTTCAACTCCATTCAGGTTAATACAAAAGAAGTAAAATCACCATCTTTTTTTTTGTGGCTGAATAGCATTTTACGGTGCATTTTTTTCCTTAAACCCTGTGCTCTTACTCTTCCACTTTCTGCCTCATGGATAGGGACCTACTGGAGAACTGTGGTAGGTGAAATGGAAAGGTAGGTGGGGCTCCCATGAGCACCACGCCAAGTAAAGATCAGTGTGAGGATGACGTCCAGGACGTGGTCATGAGGACAGAAGGGTGGAGACCAACCAGAAGAGAGAGCCTGCCATGAGGACAGTGTCAGATGCCTCGTGAGGCTAAATCTGCTGAGCTGCACCGTAGAAGGTGGTGGAGAGAGGAAACGTGTTAGGAAGGTCCAGAAGTGTTGGACTTCATGTGAAGGGCAGCAGAAGTTGGCTAGTGACATAGAGTCTGTCAACTGGAGACAGGATAGGAAACAGACTCATTCTGCCCTGCCCACTCTCACCAAGGCTTCTGTGGGAACCATTCAGTAAGAAATAAAGGGCTTATCTCTCAGAAGACACTTTCTACCCATATTTCACACTAGATCTATCATTTCCCATAGAAAAGAATTCCTTAACCTTCTTCAAAAATAAGTAAGATGCGGTCAGGAGGCAATAAGGAGGAAAACAAATGAAAAGGGAACCAGAAATCTAGGAGGAGATACTAGTAAGAAAGGAGTTACCTTCTTCAGGGCAAAGAGGAGCTCTCATCTTTGGGGTGGCCCATTGTCTCTCTTTACCTTCCATAGAGGAGCTGAGTCCTTGTTTTCTCCTTAGTGGCTGAATGACATTACCTATGGCTTTATTTCTCTGTTCAGTAATTCATAACCATGTGAAGCAGCAGAATTTACAGGGAATTTTTTGGATTGCATGAATTCCTGTATTTCTCATCTTCCCCACCTCTTCCATCTTCCCAACTCAATCTAGTCCTGTTAAAAACAAATTTGGGGATGTAAATATCAAGACTTTGTTTAGAAATCTCCCAGGTCATTGTGTTATGTGGTCCTTGACTGGCAAACTGTACTCCTCTAATTTATGCCAAATCCAGGCAGCTAGAAGGTTCTAATGACATGCCGGCCCCTAATCCTTAATCCTCTTCACTTGGTCAGAGTCTCTAAGACTGATGGAGAGAACATTCTTTTACAGGGATCCCAGGAAAGTACCATTACTGGAAGAAATTCTTTGATTTACAACAAGAAACGAGAATTGCTTTAAAAAATGAAAATATATCACTATGGTGCACAATTTTTCTCTCCTTCTACTTCCCTCTTTTCCTCCATTAGAGTTAAGCATTTAACAAGTATCCATTAAGTAAGTTCACATAGTATGTCATCAGCCAGGAATCTAGTTAGACAAATAGAAGTCTCACTATGCATCCTGTTCCACTCCTCTCCACGATTGTTTTGTCCCATTAGACTGGCCAACAAGTGGGGAACCTATTTCCATTATAAAGGTCCTAAATTAAAATAGCTTCATGGAGAAATATAACCCAAAAGAGGTATATTAAATGAAGAATGTCGAACAGCAAAAGAAAACTATCATGCCCCCAAGGAGTCTGAGAATGAGGCCTGAGTGCTACAGCATGGAACCTTCCATCGAATTCCTGTTCAACTTAATTATGACTCAAGATGTGCACATGTGAAATTAATATTCAGGATCCTGGTGATTTAAAAAGCAGCATTAGGCCGCCATTTGAATTCACAGACGTGAAATCCATCTTATCCCACAGAACAACTAAATACAATATGGTATCAGGGCTCAGATTTCTGGAGAGAGAAAACGGTGGCCCTATTTTTAAAAATAAAACCACGCATATGTAACTTGAATACAAAAAGGGGGGAATTATGTTAATACCAAGGGGGAAACTACAAATCTTCCATCCTTTCAGTCTCAGAACAAGTAGAAATCCTCGCTTAGCTCTATAGGTCTACGAGGAATGTCACTGCACACAGGCCAATGTCATATTCTTACATCGTTCTCTGGGCCTTAGACTGTGCCCATGTCTTTACTGGTTTGCTTGGTCAGAAGTGAAGATACTAAATGAAGGCTAAGACTTAGAGTCATCTGATTGAAGTTGCACTATAGTAATCCATCTCTACTCCCACGCGAACCCATGGTAATTATTAAACAGTGTTCAGGGACTTAGGAAAAATGAGTGTGCTTTCCAAGTCCCCACTCTGACTCCTGCCTTCTATGTCCCAGCATCTGCTTTCTACAAATGCCTAATGTAGATCGCGTTTCCCTGAGGTCCAACAAATCCCTCTTGGAGAGCCATCCCATCCTTCTGGAAGCCCTGGCCTCCTCTGTATTAGACACTTCCATGTGAGATCATTCAATTTCATCTTCTCCACCCTGCCCTGTCACTATCATAATGAAACAGCTTGGCATAGTAGGAAGACCTTGAGCTTTGGAGTCAGTTCTAGGCTCTATCACTCACTCATGGCCTTGTGACCTTGGGTAAGTTACTTAACTACTCTGGACCCTTTTTCTCTTGACTTAGATAATTATAGCTGTATTTTACATATATGATTATAAGGATAGAGTATAAAAAGTAATTAAAATATCTATCCCCTGGCTCAGCACCTGCAGCTCAGCAGCTACACTGGAGCTGACAGGTCTGAACCCAGCCCAGGCCTGTCAATATATCTAGCCAACACTTTTGAGGTTGTGTTGGGCTGATGGACGCCCACAGGGCAGTTGACAGAGAACTGCGTCAAGCCACCTGGGCTGCCACAGTGAGATCTGACTGATTCATGTGATTCAGCCCCATCTTGAGATTTATTTCAGTACAAAAAAAAATCAGTAAGATTTTAAAGAATATGATTCTACTACAAATTTGGAGTTCTGAACTAACAATAAACTTGGTGTGCCTGTTTATAAAGATAGCTCTCGCTCCCTGCCATGTTCCAGCCACATTGGCCCTCCCTAGGTTGGAAATTCTAAGCTCTTGATTTCATCAGGTTCTTGTTGATATCTTTGTCCTGGCTATTCACCAGAATCCTCTCCATAGGTCTCACTTGAAACATCAGCCCCTCAGAGAAGCTTTTTTATTATAATCCCTCCCTAATGAAACTCCCTCTTTGTGTTTTTTATTTCAGCACTTCCTATCCTTTTATCCATAATGCACACTAGAGTCTGTAATCATCTCATTTATTTGGTGGTATAATATAATCTCCCTGACGATCTTTCGTAGCCCTTGTACCTAGGAAGGTGTCTGGCGCATGGCAGATGTGCGATTAAATGTTGTATTTTTTGAATGAATGAATGAATGAATGAACAAATTATTATTTTACTATTGTCTCCATTTGAAAGCTCATTTGGATTAATCTGAATTCTCATTTGGATTAATCTCTGGAAGCCTTGAAAAAGACATTGTAAAAAAGCAAATGAAATGTTGACATGATGACGGTCTCCTAATAAAAGCTCAATATATGTTAATTACTTGTGGAGACATTTTTGGTAATTATAGAACAGTAGTATCAATAACTATGAGAGCATAATAGTATGTTTACCCCTCCACTTGCCATACAGTTCCTTCAACTGTAAAATGAGGAAACTAATCATACAAATATCTTGCCTGTTATAAAGATTAAATGAATCTATATGTGCAAAGTGCTTGGCATAGGGCCTGGAATATAGCCAATGCTAAAAAGTCATTTCCAGAATTAGTGCTTACTGCAGCCTACAACAAAGACAATTGAAGTTAACTGATTAATTCATCTCATAGAAACTGCAGATAGAGGGAAAAAGAGAATCTATGTAACTTTGGTCAGCAGAGCCTGGCTGACAGACACAGGGTTACAGAAAAGTCTAGAATTCCTATTATGAGAGAATTAGTATAATTTGATGCTGATATTCTCTGACAAGATGAAAATGTTGTTTCACTAAAGTACATGGAGAGATTATATCCTCAAAAAGTTTTGAAGCAAACTATTTTCTCTAACAATATGTGACTATCAAAAAGTTATTTTAAATCCTTGCTGACCAAACTGATCGGAGATAACAAAATATTTAAGGATCTTCTGGTCAAATGGGCACCAAAGCTTGTTGGATAAAATTCACGCCAGTTGGATTTATGGTAATACATAAGTCAGCAAGTCCCTGGATTTGTCTGTTATACTTTCTGCTATGTATTATCAAGACCCTTGAATAAAGATTCATTTCAGTACAAAAAACTAGTAAGTTTTTATTAGTATGATTCTACCACAAATTCAGAGTTTCAAACTGACAATAAACTCAATGTGCCTGTTTATAAAGATAAAAAGTTTTTTTTCAAATTCATGTTAGTAGAAAACTAAAAATAGCAAATAGTCCCATATTTATATCTCAGTAGTCAGAATACAAATAAATATCCTTGGTGAAAACACATCAGTGCTTCCAATTAAGGCAATATAATTGCATGCTTTGAAGTGGAACAATGGAAAAATCTGACAATCCATTGTATTAATATGAGACACAGACTTTGGAGACATATAAAAAATAACATTTAATCTTTATAAAGCATCTGCTTCTATATACTTTTTGCATAACATTTATGTATTGTGGGTAAACACACACATTAGATAGATAAATAGATAGCTGGATAGATAAACATATGTTAAAGAGCCAGATGAAATCTGGTGCAACCTACTAATTCACTTTAGTAAGCCATTTCCCTCCTGCAAACTCAATTGTTTTCCATAGTGTCATTGTTTTCAAGATTGTAGAAAAGCTTTGCACATTTATACTCAATTAATTAACTTACCTGGCAGATCTCAAATGACCAGACATGAGGATAGGGGACCAAGCCTCACAATGTAGAGTGCTATAAAAGCTAAGAGCGATGCTTTTCATTTGATATGTGTCTTTAAGTGTTTTATTTCATTTATCAAGTGGAGTGCAATCTATAACCATTGAGGAAAAACTAGCAAGTCAACTAATAATCTTTTGTAAACAATTCTTTAGAGCACACAGTTGCTTTCCAAACCCTTCATCCGGAGACTATGTGCTGGTCAATTTTCAAGTGCATATTGTTCATATTCTGCACACTTTAAAACAACCTAAATAAAACTAAGCATTATTTGAAAATGTCTTTTTTTTTTTTTTTGCTTGGGGAAGCTGCAGAACAGCATTAAGGAGGAGGGGAGAGAGAGAGAGACACGGAGACACCTGGGAGAGAGAGGGGGAGAAAAGAGCTATTTGAAAATGTCTTTGTTAAGAATCTTGGTTTTGGGGCCACTGACTCTGATTATATAATATTTAAGTAAAATTGCCATTTAGAATTCCTTATCAGGAAAGACCTAGACAACTTGGAAGGGGGATAATTGAAGGTAACCAATTAGGTGAATGAATAATTAATAATCTAGTATGGAAGGTCATAAGTAGCTATTGTGATTTATATGCCTTAAGAAACTCCTTTCTAAGATGGATCATAGGCCAAAAGTTAGATAATATAGAAAAGAATCATCATTAGTATATTTTGGTCTGTATCAGGAAATCTTGTGGAGAAGCAGGCAGCCTATTCTAGAAGAAAGCAAAGAATTAATCACCATTGCCTTGCACCCTGTTTGTATCACAAATAGAGCAGTAGAATTAGGGCAGTTTTGTTTTAATTCCTCTAATCTCTGCCACAATCACAACAAATTCTCTTACAACCATTTTTGCATTTTTTTTAACTTTAAAAATATCTCCAGCCATTTTGTAATGCATAAAATTATCTACAACAACAGAACCATTTTCCTGTAGAAATGGAAACTCCCAAATGCAAACATGCTATAGTACTCCGGGTTGGAATGACTTTCTATAATGGGAAATGCTGTGGCATGGAACTGATTTATTCACAACCTGCACTGCTTTTGTTGTCAAATAGTCAATGTCGTAGATTTGGGTTCTTTAGTAAAATGCATTGCATTGAACCCAAAGATGTACTGCATCCTAGAGTTCCTATGGATTTGACAAACGTACCTCTGAAATTCCTTCTGATACTCAGGATCAAAATTTCAATCTGACCATCCTGAGTATGAAATCAAAATATTCATCAGTGCACCTGAGGTGCAAAAGGTGCTTTCAGCTCATGGACACATGACCATTTCTGCCTTCACAGGACCATTATGGTAACCAGACACTATGGGTCTTATTGTCTGTTCATCAATGCATAACATCACAGGAGGAGCCCATCAATGGAATTTTATGCACAAATTTTGAAAATTGAATCAAAGAGGTACCTGGTCATAATTAGGATGTACCATCCAAGAAACTGAGTCCAAGTTGAGCATATTAAGGACATTAACTTCTAAACAAAATTTTCAAAAATAGTTTCTGTTCGAGCTATCTTATGTCTAGTGTACACACCATCCTGAGCTTAGGTGTCTCTTTAACCCAGAAGGTTTGGCTCCTAGCTATTTATAACCTGGAGGGGGGAAAAAAACATGGTTTTCTATAATTTATTTTTAATTGGTGGCACTTTAGTATCACAGGTAGTTGGAGATAAATATTAAAGAAGGAATGTTTAGCCATTGTTTGTTAAGGAGGAGAGATAAGGAAGCTAAAGTTTACAGAAAAAGGAATGAGGTGGAAAAACAAGCAATCTAGGAGAAACCATCATTTGTCAAATGGCAGTATTGGACCAGGAAAGTTCAACATTTACCATTCTGCCCATGATTTCCCCACACAAGTTTGCAGAGGTTAAAAGCTTTGTGTTTCAGACTCTGCAACATTGGGAAAATCATTCTGCTGGTTCATTTAGGGGTCTTTGTAAATTCTGAGAGGAATTTGAAGTGTTGTGTCAGGTTTAGAGGCGGGGATGTAAAAGCTTTGGCACTCCCGGGTGAAGCTACCTCAAATACTAAGATGGAATTAAAGCAAAGAAAAAATAATAACACATTAACTTTTAATTCATTGTTGTCTTAAAGCCTGAAGGCTTCTGAGAGACTTAACAAAAGAACATGAAGAATAACATGCTCGAAATACACTCCAAAGAAGAAGAAAGTAAACAATGAACTTCAAATAGTTCAAGGCAATGCACACTAACAGTATGTAGGACCAAAAATAAAAGTCTAAAAAGCTTTGAAACTGGCCTTTAGGATGGTGCATATGAGAAGGTGAAGAATTTGTAGTTAAAGCCTTTCAAGATCCAACAGATTATAGTTTTTGATGGCCAATAGTATCATTCTGACCTTGACTCCTGCTGTAGGAAATAGCTGGGCATTCAAATATGGCCATGCATTTGCTCCACGTCAGTCAGACACTGAGAATAATGATGGCCCAAGAATAGAGGTCCTTTTGCTGTATACTTTGTTCTCTGTGGGAGGAAAATCTGAGAAAGATTTCTCAGATTTCTATTATACGCCAAATAGCATTTTTTTCTGACTGCCCATAATAGTGGGGAAAGGGAACAAGATTATTAAATGAGGGAAAAAGTTTACATAAAGAAACTTTAGTTTATTGCATGCAACATAGTCTTAGTAAAAACTAAGATTCAATGAGTTACTTTACCTATATTAAATCATTTAATCCTAAAAACACTCAGAGACAGGAATTGTTATTTCTCTTTGGTAGACATGAAAACAAAGACTGATAAGTCATTTGTCTAAGGCTTTTCTGTGACTGAGTGACACAGGTAAGATGTGCACTAAACTCCCTTGAATTCAAAGTCCCCAGTCTCTAACCTCTATGCTGTGTTATCCACCACTAAATTTTGAACATTTGTAGGATCATTTCTGATAAGTTATATCATCTTGTCCATCCTGGCTACTTTAAGTGGGCATTACTGAAACTACTCTGAGTTCTACTCCACACAATGGGGAAATAGCTGACATCTAGGTTTTTACTAAGAATCCCTCCATGAAGGTCACTCACTATTAAGGATGCACCCACCCCTTCTACCAATTAGATTTCAAAGGACCCAAGAGATGAACTCATTTCGTCCAGATGGCAAAGATCCTAATTTCATCGATCTAGTGAGGAGAATCAGACCTCAGGAAGTCATCCAGCAGGTAAAAGATTTTGCACTCGTTAAAGAATAGCCATGACAGAAAACTCCTTCATAATCCTACATGAGAATATCCCACTGATGCAATTTTAAATAAGAACCATCTTTCTGAAAGGTCAGACTTCTGGCAGACACTGCTTTAAAACCATACCAGTTAACCAAAACAACTACAGAGGTCCACATCTACACTAATCAAGTAAAGTGAAATGTATTCATTCGATGTATTATTTCAAGTGCTGATAACAAAATAATTCTGCCCTCAAAATAGATTCGGTGACCAGATCGAGAGCCCTCATCTTAAATCACATTAAAAATGTCTTTATTTTCTGCCAAATGAAAAAATATCATCTTATAAAAGCATCTTCTTTCATAAGAGTAGTAAAACTATGATTTTTAAAAAATCAAATTGCACAGAAATACAAAAGATAAGAGACTATTAGGAATAATTATACACAAAAATGTGAATAACCTACAAGAAATGGACAAATTGCTAGATATATACAATTTACCAAGATTGAACTATGAAGAAATAGAAAATATGAATAGACCAATACATTGAATTAGTGAAAAAAAATTGCCCATCAAAGAGAAGCCTGGGACTAGAGGCTTTACTACTGAATTCAACCTAACATTTAAAGAAAAACTAGGACTAATTCTTCTCAAGCTAATTTTAAAAATCGAAGAGGAGGGAATTCTTCCAAATTAATTTTATGAAGTTAGCATTACCCTTATTCAAAATCAGATAAGGACAAAACAGAGAAAAGAAAACTATAGGCCAATATCCTTGATGAACAAATGCAAAAATGCACAACAAAAATAAAATAAATAAAAATTTCCTAAAACCTCTCTATAAAACACTAGCAAACTAAGTACACTAGCATATTTTCATAAAAAAATCATTTACCATGACGAAGTGAGATTCATTCCAGGTATGTAAAGCTTTTTCAAAATATGTGAATCAATAAACATGATACCTCACATTAACAGAAAAGCCAGATGATCATTTCAATCAATATAGAAAAAGCATTTGGCAAAATACAGCATCACTTTTTGTTTAAAAAAAAAAACTATCAACAAATTAGATATATAAAGAATGTACTTCAACACACAAAAAGCCACATATGGCAAACCTATGGATAATATCATTCTGAGAAAGGAAAAGTTGTGGAATAAGATAAGGTTACCTGGTTTCTTCACTTCTTTTCAACATAGCACTTGAAGTCCCAGCCAGAGAAACAAGGTGAGAGAAAGAAATAAAAGCACCAAATTGGAAATAAAGAAGTCAAAAAGTCGACCTACTTGCAGATGACATGATCTTGTGCATATATATATATATAAAATCCAAAGACTCTACCAAAAAACTCTTAAAACTAATAAGCAAATTCAGTAAAGTTGCAGGACCTAAAATCAATACACAAAAATGAGTAGCATTACTATATGCTAACAGTGAACTATCTGAAATGGAAATCTAGAAAACAATCAAGTTTATAATAGCTACAAAAAATATCCCACCTAGGAGTACAGTTAAGTAAAGGAGTTAAATGTTTCAACAATGAAAACCATAGAACACTGATGAAATCAATAGAAGAAGACTAAATAGAAAAATATCCTGTGTTCATGGATTGGAAGAAATGATAGTTAAAATGTCCATACCACTCAAGCTATCCACAGACACAATGAAACCTCTACAAAAATATCAATGTCATTGCTAACAGAAATAGAAATAGGCAATTCTAAAATTTGTGTGGAACCACAAAAGACCCCAAAGGAATCTTGAGCAAAAAGAATAAATCTGAAGACATCACAATACCTGACTCCAAAATACACTATAAAGCTATAATAACCCAAACAGCATTGCATTAGCATAGAAGTAGACTAATAGACCAATGGAACAAAATAGAGCTACATTTTGGCAAAGGTATTAGAACACCCATTGGAAAAAGGATAGTCTCTTCACTAAATGATGCTAGGAAAACTGGACATTTACATGTAAAATAATGAAATATACACTTGTTTTTCACTATATACAAAAATCAACTACAAATTTGATTAAAGATTTAGATGTCAAACTCAAAACTCTGACTACATTATAAGAAAACATAGGGGGAAAGCTTCATAATCTTAACCTGGGGAAGTATATTTTAGGTAAGACCTCATAAGCACAAGCAACAAAAGCAAAAATAGATTAAAAAGATCACATCAAAGTAAGAAGTTTCTTTACAACAAAGGAAACAATCAGCAAAGTGAAGAAACAACTCACAGAATGTGAAGATATATTTGCAAACTATATGTCTTCTAAGGGATTAATTTCCAAAATATATAAGAAACTCAAACAACTTAATTCCAAAAATCAAATAACCCAAATAAAAGGTGGCTACCAACTATGAATAGACATTAATCCAAAGAAGATATACAAATGGTGAAGAGAGTTATGAATAAATGTTCAATATCACTAATTATCAGGAAAATACAAATTAAAAACTTAATGAGATACTCCCTCTCTCTCTAATTGGAATACCTGTTATAAAAAAGACAAAGGATAACAAATGTTGGTGAGGATATGGAGAAAAAGGGAAGACTTTTACAGCCTGTTACTGAGAATGTAAATTTGTGCAGCCATTAGAGATTCCTCAAAAAGTAAAAATAGAACTACCATATCATCCAACAGTATCACTGCTAGGTGCAAGTCCAAAGGAAATCAAACCAGTATGTTAAAGATACATCTGAACTTCTGTGTGTATTTACAGCACTATTGATAGTACCCAATAGAGGGGGATCAACCTAGGTGCCCATCAACAGAGGAATGCATAAGAAAATGTGATACATGTATACAACGGAAAACTATTCAGCCATAGAAAAGAATGAAATCCTGTCACTTGTGACAACATGGATGAACCTGGAAGAAAGTATGTTAAGTGAAATAGGCCAAGTGCACACAAAGACAAAACCACGTGATCTCATTTATATGAGAAAAATAAACACATTGACTTCATAGAAGTTGAGAGTAGAAAGAGGTTACGAGAGGCTAGGGAGGAGAGAGGGAATAGCAGCTGGGGAGAAATTGGTTAATGGATACTACATGATAGTTCAATGTTAAGAATATTTCCTGGTGTTCTATTGAATAGTGAGGTGACTATAGTTAACAATAACAGATGTTATGTATTTCAAAATATTTACATTATTTTACTTCCCTCCAAGCACATATGTGCTCCTCAGTTAGTTCCAGTTTAATAATGAGTACATGAGATGTTCTTCTTTTCATTCTTTAGATACTTCACTTAGGATAATGGTCTCTAGTTCTGTCCAAACTGTGCAAAGAGCATCAAGTCATCCTTTTTCATGGCCAAATAGTACTCCATGGAGGAGGAGGGGTTGGGTGAAAACCTATTTAATGAATACAGTGAACACTGCCTAGGTGGTGGACGCACTTAATAACCATGACTCAAGCATTGTAAAAGTGATCCATGTAACCAAATATATTTAAACACCCCCCCCCATAATACTTTGGAATGAAAAGAAAAAAAATAGCTTGGAAGAGAGGATTTTAAATATTATCACTACAAAGAAATACTTGTGTGAACATTTAAGGTGATGGACTGGGCAGTTACCCTGATTTGATCATTACTCAATGTTTACATGTATTCAAACAACACATTGTTCCCCTTAAATATGCACAATTATTATGTGTCAATCAAAAATAAAATTTAATATAATGAAAAACTGAGTCCAAAATATCCCAGGTTTCAAAACTGACATGATATTTAAATTCTGAGATAGGCTTGGTTTGAACTCAGTAAGATTAACCATTCACAGCAGAAAGCCCATTCATATGTAGCACTTGAAAAGGATCGTCCATCACAGACACTAACACATTCTTCCTGCTACACTGAAGCTCGGAAGGTAATGAGGAGTTACTGACAGCTTTCATCTTCACAGCTGCCCCAGGAATTTGTTAATAAGTTAGTTCTCCTGACAGCAGATACTAGAAGTCACTCATAATACATGTAATGCTACCCGCTGAAAACATATTCCTTCAATTCTTTGAACTAAGTAAATGTTTTGCTTATAGAAGTCATCAACCGAGTATACCTAACAAATGTAGCCTTATAATTTTTCTCATCTTTAATTGTAAACAAGTAGTGGAAAACATTCAACGTGCCAGAATTTTGTAATTTTTTTCTTTTCTAAATTTTAGTCCTTACATTAATTAGTCATCAATAGCCTGTTAAAATATACATAAGTGTAGGAACATATACTATCTTGATTAATCCTAAAAATGATCATCAGTGATAGGACTCATTGATCCCTTTTTACAGATAGGTAAACTGAGACTCTAGATCACATCACTGGCAGAATGAATAGTCTTTTCTCTGCTTCAATAAAAATCTACTTTTCTTTAGATATAGAAAACTAGCCTTAGGAATTGAAGACAGAATAAGTCAATTTTTATATATTAATATGAATTAATGGCAATCTTTTAAAAATTATAGTCTTGGAGTAAAAGAGTTAAAACAAACTTTCTCATATGCATTTTTATCCTGTGTCCTACAAGAATGTCCACTTCTCTCTATTTACACACACAGAAACAAATATACACACAGAGTACGTAAGCAAATTGTTGCTCCATCATTATTTTTACCCAAGACTCATGTTTCTTTTTTTTTTTTTTTAGAGACGGAGTCTCACTATGTCACCCTCAGTAGAGTGCCATAGCATCACAACTCACAGCAACCTCAAACTCTTGGGCTTAAGCAATTCTTTTGCCTCGGCCTCCCAGTAGCTGGGACTACAGGTACCCATCACAAGGTCCAGCTGTTTTTTGTTATTGTCATTGTTGTTTAGCAGGCCTGGGCCAGGATCTAACCCACCCTGGTGCATGTGGCCAGTGCCCTAACTACTGAGCCACAGGGCACTGAGCCAAAAATCAGATTCTTGAGTTGGTCTTCAGTTAGGAATTCAAAGACTTGTTAAAACTATTGTGTTGAGTGAAGTTGGGAGTGTATCACATTAACTTATTATAAGCCATTGATAGCCTGCTACAATTCTGTTTAGCCAGTTAATTATAATCTAGGAGATCCTTGGAGAATCAGATCACCCAGAACAAAACCAGGTAAGTTTGATGTTACCAGATAGAGAAGGAAAAGGTTCATAGTGTTCATAGGCTTGGTGCTTTTAAAATATAACAATTGAATTTATTCTGCCAGGCCCTTCTCAAGGCGGATGGAAATGGCCATTGAGTGCAATAGTGCACACAGCATTGCAATGAGACAGATTTTCATGTTCTACAACGTGGGCACCGGCTTGATCTCAGCAGAGCCAGGCCTCCTCGCTGAAAGGTTCTGAACCCAAAGATAAAAATCATCCCGAGGGGCAAGGTGAAAGGAAGGCGGAGATCCAATTTGCTCAACCAAAGTGGCTTTTACTCCATCTGGGGTACAGGTAGGGTGAGATTTCTAACTAGGGAGAAATTGGCATGTGGGCTATGGCTGACAGAGATTTAAAGAGTTAGGACAGCCAAGATTGGTCTGTCCATAGCTTTACCTGGGCAGGTAGGTGGGACAAGGTTAGGGAGGTCTGGATTGGTCCATTCACTACTTCCTGGGAGGGACATGCTTTCCAGGAAAGGGATGCTTCCTGGGTGCGTCATAACTTGATTCTATCACTCATGATATCACCAGCCTTTTCAGACCCACAGGGCTACAGTTGCAACCACACGTGGCTCTTAACATATTTTCTGTCACCTTTGCCTCCCTCGGGATCTATCCTCTGTTACTCTCCTTTCTTACTGTAAGGGGTGAAATGAGCTAGAAGGAGCAACTAAAGATACAGTTTTCATTCAGAAATAATAATTGCATATTTGTGGGTAAACAGTCACCTAAATATCAAGGGCAGATCCAGCTCTGACGCCAGGAATGACAGCATTGTTCGTGCTGAAACAGCCCTGGGATCATAACCCACCTATTATAGATCCTTTTCTGAAAACTCCTCCTGGTTCGCCCTCTACTTAAGCAGAATAGAAAAAACTAGAGGGTATTTTTTTTTTAAATGTATTATTCACCAAGTTTAGTGAATTAAATTTCTCAGTATAATCTTTTCTAAGTTTGTCCATATTTTCTCATAATCTGCATTCAAATGTCAAGAAGTAAAAGATTAGGCTGGGCACTGTGACTCACACCTGTAATCCTCTCACTCTGGGAGGCCCACGCAGGTGGATTTTTTGAGCTCAAGAGTTCGAGACTAGCCTGAACAAAAGCAAGACTCCATTTCTAAAACTAGCCGGATGTTGTGGTGGGTGCCTGTAATCCCAGCTACCTGGGAGGCTAAGGCAAGAGGATCACTTGAGCCCAAGAGTTTGAGGCTGCTGTGAGATACAATGCTATGCCACTCTACCAAGGGCCACTAAATGAGAGTCTATCTCCAAAAAAAAGTAAAGGATTTGTCAATGATCCTAAAGGACATTCCCTTTAAGAACATTCCAGAAGCCAAAAAATTGCCTACTGTATTTATAGTGCTTTGATCAAACCATGACAAATTTTTATACATTTAAAATCTCTTAATATGATCTTTTCATTGAAAATAACAAGCATTTTGTGTAGTTTTGTCCTTTAAAAACTGTTACTCTCAAATGGCTAGGATCTTTACGTAGGGGTGAAGGAAAATTTGTGTTTTCCTAGAAATTCACTGAAAAACCAACTAATAATTAGGACAGATTTATAAGAGAAAGGTTTCTTTACCATGCACATGGGGAGGATCCCAGAGGGATTACTCGATATGCAGAGGATGTTCAGGTGGTTTTATACCGTCTGTTGGATGAGACAGGCAATGAGGACACAGGTCACTCTGTTTAGGGTGACAGTGGTGCTGGAGAGACAAATGGGTGAGGAGACAAGTTGACTTGTTCATAATTCTCTCTTCAAATTAAATTAATCTGAGGACAGATATTATATTTAAATGATTTGGACCAGGTCTGGTTGCATTCTTGATCTTTTTTTTTCCTTTTCTTGCAAAATATACGGAGATAACCAAGAAAGGAAGGGAAGCCCATTTTCTTTTTATCAAGGTGCTGTATTTTGGGGTGAAATTTCCAGAGCTCCTTCTCTTATTCATCTCCTATAAAGCATTTGAAAAATTCTAAGACCCAACAAGTAAATAAGTAGATAAGCAAAGAATAAAGATAAATGAAAAGACGGAAATTCAACTAAACTGAAAACTGAAGAAGATTGCTCAGGATTTCCATTAATGAAAGAAATGGCTGGGCGGAGCCTGTGGCTCAGTGAGTAGGGCGGCGGCCCCATATACCCAGCGTGATGGGTTCAAATCCCACCCCAGCCAAACTGCAACAAAAAATAGCTGGGCGTTGTGACGGGCGCCTGTAGTTCCAGCTACTCGGGAGGCTGAGGCAAGAGAATCGCCTAAGCCCAAGAGCTGGAGGTTGTTGTGAGCTGTGACACCACGGCACTCTACCAAGGGCGACAGAGTGAGACTCTGTCTCTAAAAATAAATAAATAAATAAATAAATAAAAGAAAAAGAAATAGCAAGTAAACTCAAGAGAAACAATCCTCAACCTACAAATTGTTACTTATGTAAAATAAAATTGTGGTTGGGAGCGTAAGTCGGTACACAACATTTGGAAAGGAATTTAGCAGTACATGTCACGCATATAAAAAATTGCCTTCAACCTCAAGGAAATAAGCCTAATGTGAGGAGGAAAAGTACATAAAAACATTGTTTTATCACAGCATTTGCCCTAATATTGGAAAATTACAAATAATCTAACAGTAAGAGAAGAATTATATAAATGGTGTTATAGCTATTACACTGCGATATTCTTAAGGTTTAAAAAAATAAGGAGATGAAACAACAGTGGCCAAATAGGGATCACTGTTAAAATGATCAGAGAAGTCCATGAGCTCATTTTATTTTCCTCTTTAAAAAGAGGGGGAGGCACAGATGTATTTTAAACATCAAATCACACAGATTCCACCAAACATGGGGGGACAGCCTTAAGTTATAGTGTTAAAGAGAAAGGAAAAGCATTTATGTGAGGAGAAAAAATGTAGAAAGAAGTACAAATGGGAACAATGAATAAACTTTTTAATTTGGGGGGGAATCTGTATTTAAAACGAAAAGCTAATAACCTGAAAACAAGCACTACCCTCTTCACAAAACCCACGGAAATCATGAAGATTCCTCCACACAAGTAGATATCAGTGAAGGAAAGCCTGGAGGAAGACCTTTAATTTTTTTTTTTTTTGGCAGTCTTTTTTGGCTGGGGCTGGGTATAAACCTGCCACCTCCAGCATATGGGGCGGCACCCTACTCCTTTGAGCCACAGGCGCCGCCCAGAAGATTGGTTGTTTTTTTTTTTTTTAACACTGATAAGTTATTAAAAATAACAATAGTCCAACTACAGAACTCTAGAAAAGAAAAAGAAATTTTGAAGAAGTATTCTAATTCAGGAAAGAGCCTCTTTTCACAAACAGACTTCTTGGGAAACACCTATGTTCCTTTGGTCATGAAATGTCTCGGCAGACTGGTTCAGAGTCAAGGCTGGGTTGTGGGCAAGGAACAAAGGGGGGAAAGATCGAGTTAGCTATTCAATAAGTGACTGTTGGGGAGGGAGAGAGGAGAGACGCGGGTGTGTTTCTGAGACTTTCTCGAGATGACTTTATAATCCTTCCAACCTGCAGAAGTCTTCTGGTTACCTTCTAATCTGAAAGGACTTGTCTTGTCTTCCAGCCTCTCAGTATGCTTTGGAAAGGAACCATGAATGAGATATTGTTGCCTTCGGAGATGAAGAGAAACGCAGAATTCTGCGATCACTCTTCTTCGCCTTTCTGATCCCCTCCAATTAGAACCAATTGCAGGCAGTTACGTGTGGCCTTTGCAGCTTGGTGACTAGTAAATAATTGGAGTTGAGATGTCAAATATCTCCCTAATGAGCTCAAAGTCCTAGTCCCCCCTGAACTGAAATCACAATTGTGAGGCATCTCAACGCCTTTGCTCCTGGGGACAGGTTAGAGCTGCTAGACTCCAAAAATGTGTGATTGCTTGGAGGAGGGGGTGGGGAGGGGAAGGGGTAAAATGAGGATCAAGAAGAAAGGAATCGCTTTCTGTAATAAATTAAGAGGATTATCATTTTTACAGTGTTGTTTCTATCACTCAGGTTTAGAAATTCAGCCCTTGAATTACCGATTCTGAACATTTCTAATTCTATTCAAATCTTAATAAATGTAGAAAGCTAGAGGAAGAAAGGATTCTTTGGAAAACAAAATAATACCATAAAGCCTCCTCAGAAATGGCTAGCATAGTGGTGGAAGCTCTGCTATTTTTGACAAAAGGGTATCTGGCACCGCCAAGCACAGATAAACACAGGTGTTACTTCTAACACAGCCAAGCTCCTTCCCCAGTGAGTGATCCAGGCCGCTGCCTACACTGTCATGCTGGGGTGAAGGTGAAGCAGAGTGTCACAACTCCCGGCCCGCACGACTCTCACTGCAGGCAACTTCTCTTCTAAATAAGTAGCTAGACCTGAAAAAGACATGGTGGTGTTTGCTGCCCTAAAATTAAAAATATATACATATGTGTAATACGGCGATGAAGATCTATTCTTACCCAAATGGAGCGACAGTCTCACAGCCTTGATTCAAGGCCTGTTCTGAGACTTCACTGGGGTGAGGGAAATCAACGTTCTACTGCTTGATAGGGTCTTCAGCTCATGGCACCATGATGGCAAGAGTGTGGACGTGCTTCAAAACCATCATTATCCATGATACCGTGAACACAGCTATTCAAATTATGTTTTATGAAACAAGCTTTCCAGTCCTTTGAAATGGCATGCTGGCTTCGGAGCCGACTTCACCTCGCTATCTGGAGTGTGGACGCGTCCGTGCTTGTTTCTCTCTTGCTTTGGGGATTTTCCCCATGCAAAGCCTCTTGGGACATGACTCTCCAGCTTGGTACAGATGTACTGTAACTGACTCTTTGTTTATGATCCTGTATCCAGTTTTTTTTTTAAACGAGAGTTGAAAGATTAGACACACTTCTAAAGGACCTATTGTGCATTGTGCACTGCATGTTTAATTGCAAAAAGAAAAAACAACAACAACCCAGCTGCTTAATTTATGGATATCAGCAACACAGCCAGCAATTTCGACATGGAAAGTGGAACTCTCATCATTCATAAAGTTGGCAAGAGTCTCTTCGAAATTTCAGACTGAACAAGAATCTCTTTGTTTTCCTCCAATTACTTTTTCAAACAAGCAAATTGAATGCTCCTGGAAGGTGCTTGTTTTCCTGAATGAAGCTCTTTACTTCACCACCAAACAGGTGCAGCAGAGGGAGTGGCATTTAAGGCATTAAAAAGTCCTAAATGCCACAAGTAGGCCTGATGCTTACTTCAGATGCTCTACTTCGAGGCCCCGTCACCTCTGTGCTCTATCACTCTTAGTCTATTTGTGACATTATCTGTAAAACCACCAATTGTAAGAGTGATTTTTCAGAATCAGCTGGATCTAGATGTAAATGTATTACTTGTCTAATGAATTACCTCATATAATTTTTATTTCCTTCCCTGGTTGGCCCAGAGTCATTAATATCACAGGAACTCCTCAACACCCTCCAACTAAAACAGAAAGTTTGCATAGAGAATGGCGTGGGCAGGGCCAATGCCAACAGCTCTCTTCTTGCCCTTGCCATAGTTTTCTCCCAGCTCTCTTTCTGATCTTCCAGAATACCTCCTTTTCCCACCTAGCAGTAAACCTTTTGCGAGATGGCCCAGTTAGACCACAGAACCCCAAATGAACTCTATTTTGATGTGTCCCACATTCTTTCCAGAACATTATGAGAAAACTCAATGCACTTTCTCGTAAAGTCTGGACATCCAAGACTTTAGAAACCTCCAGAGATAAGACTGAGGTAGAACAAGAAATAACTGCTATCTCAGAAATGAGATTCTCTTGGGTAGGATCCAAAAAAGATTGGCTTTAATTATTATGAAAATATTTTTTTAAAAAATCCAATGTACTCAGTACTACTATGAAACCAATTTATAATCACTCACACTTTCATATGCAAGATCAGTCATAACTGTAGCCCAGGATGAAAGAGAGACGGGGTAGGGGATGGAAAGGGAGGGGGTAGTTCGATAGAGGGAGGGTGCATGGTGGGACCACACCTATGGAGCATATTACAAGAATACAAGTCAAATCTATTAAGTATAGAACACAAATGTCTTAACACTGTGATTAAGTAAATGAGATGAAAGCTATGGTAATTAGTAGGATAGAAGCACTCCAATTTGTACAAATAATCAACACATTGAACCCCACAAAGGCACAAATGTATTCATGATCTATATATATATATGACTTAATTAAAAAAAAAAAAAAGAAAATATTTTCAGAGACCGATAGTCTCCAAGTAGACTTTCAACCTATAGCAAACTGAAGCTCTTTAGCATGGAACAATGTAAGAAGAGTAGTCATGAGAGGTACCTGTTTAGCCATAAGTAAAAGGAGTCAGAAAACGCATGCATGTGAAAAATGTTTTTAAAAATAAAAATGTCAATGCACAATGATCCGTTAAACAGAGGCATTCCATCCTAAATTATTCTACCAGAGCTTCTAAAATTCCCAAATGCAATAGATTTGGGTTCCTAATAATTGAGTCTGGATCCATGCCCACAAACTGAAGATAACATGCTCCCATATCCCATTACTAACTCCCTGAACAAGGTTTCCTCTGAATATTTTTTAACTTTTTAAACCCCCCCTTTTTTTGCTGAGATTACATTAACCAGTCTCATATAAAGCATTTCAATCTTATTTCTGTCCTAGTATTCGGGATGTAGCTCTTGAAGGGGACATCCTGATTGTTACTGACATCGTCTTAGCAAAATGCCAGCTTTGAATAGTCACATCTGGATTTGTGTTGAGAGGGTAAGATACTTCTGTATCCATGAAGACATATGGAAAATGACAACCTAACTGGCCAGAGACCTTTTTGAAAAGTTTCCATTCCCTCAATCAGATAAACCAGAATCTAATGTTTTGTTTGATTTTTTCAATAAGCCAGAATCTACAGTGACGACACCAACGCATGGTGCTGACTTTAATGGAAATACAACATGGATTGGTTTTCCTGGACTGGCCATGGAATAGGGTCCAAGTTTGGATACTCCTTTATACATAATTACCACGTGGCCGGGGATTGTGGGTCTTGTCCTAGTTCTGTTACTAATTAGCTTTAGAAGCTAAAGCAAGATGCAACTTCTCAGGTGATTGATCAGTTTCTTCACCCAAAGATGATAATGATAGCTAACTTACATTCCTTACAGGATTGGTATAGCATTTAAAGATTAAATGCTATAATTTAAAAATCCAGCATTTTAATAAAAGCATCATCCAAATACAGAAGACCATTACTTATGCCAAGTAAAAAAATGATTGTTAGACCATCCATCCAATGTCCATCATATATAAACTGGAAACACGGACACAGCATATTAGAAACACAACCTTTTATATTTGACCCTAAAGAGAAGCTAATGGGAATATTCATCTGGTTATAATATTTATTCAATTAGCTTATCTTTACTGAACTGTCATTATTTCCCATCCATTTCAGTAGTTGCTTGTTACATAATGATAATTAAGGCATATATAAACCTTCTAGAATGGAGTTAAGAGCTGGATATTAAGCAGATGATCACACTAACTCTATAATTGAAACCCGATAAATTGTTACCAAGAAAGAATATGTTTTGAGAATATAAAATAAGGCCTAAACTCCATCTGGGATTTCAGTGAGGTTCTCTGTAAATGTCATTAGGTTGAAACCTAAGGGCTAAGTGAGAAGTACCCAGGTAAACACAAGGGAAAGTTTCCAGGCAGAGAAAATAGCAGAGATGAGCTCTTGACACACAGGAAACAAAGGACAGAATGGAGCTGGGTGACATCAGAAAGGCAGGGAGAGGTAAGATCACATAGAAACCTGGATATCAGGCATTTGAAATAGAGGAGCAGAAGGAAACCCAGAACTGTAAATGGAAACTCAAGATTTCTTGTTATCAGTGTACAACATTACAATATTATAAATACATGATTGCAGCCTTATACTAGCCTCTTCTGCCGGGCTTCACACGCACCTTTCTGGGGTCCTAGACTGGGGAGTGAGAGCCTGGGGGTAACAGGTGCAGGGGGGAGGCAGGGAGGCCCCCCACCCCAGCACCATCCTATTGGCGTTGACTCCCAAGGATCACCCTGCCCCCTGCTAGCAACCCAGAGCAGGTGTGCGTGTGTGTGTCTGTGTGTATAAAATATATATTTAATATACATATGGCTTCCGCAAAAGAATCAATAGAAGAAAGTACTGTGGGGAAGGGAAGGAGGAAGGTGAGCGAGAGAGAATGTTACTGTCCTCCTGAGCAATGAGGTTATTGATACCTGGCCTTCCTCACATTTTCTTCTTTTTTGCCTAGAGGAGCTGGTGTTTCGTTTCTGGGAGCTTATCATTGTTCCCTCTGCTGGACGCTTGCCTACAGATCATTATATGAGATCATTTGCCCTAAAGTGGGGTCTGACTATTAGTCCAGAGCGCCTCGGGAAACCTCCGTGCTCCAGAGACCCGCTCGCGAGCTTCCCCTTCAGCGAAGGGAGCGCCTTCTTCCCACCGGCAGATGCTGATTCGCCTTGACTGTCGTGGTACTGCCTTGGGCTCTCCTGAGGTTTTAAAGCCTTTTTAAGGCAACTTCCAGGGCTTTGTTCAGGATGGTTGGTGGCGTCCTGGGGAGAGGGGAGTAGAACTATTGCACATATTGCGCGCTTGAGAAATATGGGGACCAGGCCTCCAGATTGAAAACTCAGCTGGCACCGAGGGACAAGGCGCCGCCGCGCCCTCCCCCGCTTACACACGCGCTGACCCTCGGGTTGACTGAATGGAGGCTGGCGCAGCCACGAGGGCTGGGGGCTCGGCCAACCTGCAAAAGGCGGTAAAGGCAGGCAGAGGGTGAGGCTTCCACCCCAGGCCTGATCTCTTTATTATTTTCCTCCTGGTTTTCTCATCCCTCCTGAATGCTGGCTGGCAATCTCACGCCAAATCACACATCCACGAAGCTGCCAATGTTTCTGAACATGCTGTATGTAAAAATTTTCCAAAATGATCATCTGTAGTCTTAACTTGTTAACAGGGCAGGGGATCGCAGCAAGTGGGGTGAGCAGGTCCTGTCTAACCCTAATGAGGAGACACTTCCACGCGGAACTTGTCAATCATTTTGACATTATTTGGTTCACCACAGTCAAGACCAGCCGTAAAGTCCAACACATAAGTTATAGTTGGTATTTTATTTTATTTTTATTTTATGAAGAGTCTTGCTCTGTCATCTGGGCTAGAGTACAGGGGAATCAACATAGCTCACTGCAGCCTCCAACTTCTATGTTCAAACAATCCTCCTGCCTCAGCCTCCCAAGTTGCTAGGACGACAGGCATCTGCCACTGTGCCTGGCTAATTTTCCAATTTTAGTAGAGACAAGGAAAGGCTGAGGCTTTCACTCAGGCTCTTCTCAAACTCCTGAGCTCAAGCAATCCTCCTATCTCCGCCTCTGAGCGTACTAGAGTTGCAGGTGTGAGCCACTGTGCCCGGCCTTAGCTCTAAGATCTCTATAAGGAGTATGTCCCACTTCACTCATACACAGAGAGACTTGCTTTCTCTAGATAGTGCACAGGGGTCCCTGCATTTCCTGGCTTCCCTTGAAGGCCAGTTGGGCCCACTGACTATCTGGCTGCCGAGCTGCAGGTGCTCCGGTCTGACATAGTTAGGAGTGAACATGAGCTCCCTACCATCTCTCTTCTGCTGCCTTGCCAATTAGCAAGGGGCCAGCCTGCTGAAGTCCTGCCTGGATGCCCTGTGTCCCCTTCCTGCAGAGATGACTTGAAAGGGTGGCTTCACATGGTTTTCTCACGTCATGTGTTAACTTCAGGCCTCTTCACCCCACTGAGCCCACATTCTCCAGGATCACCAGTGAGTGAGTGGGGAGTATCAAACTATTTCTTCTTGTATCTTCCTGGAACATTTGCCATTCAGTATCTTTTTCTTTAAGTCATTTTATCTTCTGTGTTTTTTGATACAGCCACATCAATTCACGGGAAAGTATTTATTGACAAGTGACACTGCAGCTGTCTTATGTCCCGTGGACTCTGTTCCCACTGTGCTTCTCCACCGAGCTGCCTTGTAGGTGCATGTGTATCTGTGGATTCGCTGAGCTGCCATTTCCACATCTGGAAAATGGGAATCATAATTTTAGTTATCACTTCTAGTTGCTAAGAAGATTAAATGAAGGAACTCTTATAAAAGAACCAATGACAGAACACGGAATGCAGGCGAGACAGAGTCAGCCTCCCGCAGAGGTTGTCGTTGGTGTGAAGTCACACACGTCCAACTTCCAGATCCCTGTGCACAGTCCTCGCCTCTCCGGAAATTTTTAATGTTACATTTGGGACATTTATATTTACCAAACACGAGCAGCCGAGCACATCATTCCTCACCCCCACTCTCCCACAGCTTCGATCCCCTCCAACAAAAAGCCACTATTTCTGCCAGTGGTACCATAACTAATGCAGTCATCGAGGCTTGAAACATAAGATCAAATTTAATTGCTAGAATTCTCCTTCTAGTACTGGCTCACACAGTAACTGAGGCTGTGTGTGGTGGCTCATGCCTACAATCTGGAGGCAGGTGTGGTGGCGCTTTCTAGTCCCTGCTACTCTGGAGGTTGGGGCAGGAGGATCAAGGTTGCAGTGAGCTATGAGGAGGCCACTGCACTCCAGCCCAGGGGACAGAGACCCTGTGTCAAAAGACAAAACAACAAAACATAACAAACAAACAAACCAGGAGTGACCGAGTGAGAACACTACAATTGGCAATATTTTTCTGTCAACTCAGAATTGAATCAGGTACAACCTGGACCCAGATAGGCGTAGCGGTGGAGGGGGAGCCAGTGAGAGATCTCAACTTCATCTCTGAAGAAGCGGCGGGGCTGGGACACAGCAGATTACAGCTGGGAGGGCTCAGGCAGGGGACTTTTTATAAAGATGGCCTAGTAGGTAGTGCCGGTTTCAAGGACATCCCTGTAGGGGACAATCCCAGGCTTCGTCTTTCTGTAGCAGCTACTGCCCTGGAATCCTGCCACCCGCCCTCTGCACTGCCATTAAACATTGCATGAGTCCTTTCAAGGGACTTAGTTGCTGAAGTAACCAAGCCCCCTCATTTTATGAGTTTCTCATATAAAAGAGGATTTTAGCACAGATTTCAAAGGCACATTAGAGAAAGTTCTGGTGAGTTTGTGAGCTATTAAGATTATTTACCTTAGATAAATCTCTAGAGTCATCTTCATCGCTTCTAACTTACACGGGTCACTAACCAGGACGAGGAGAGACCACCCACAAAGAAAGCTCAAAGTGTTATTGGCTCCAACTTCGTTGTATGGATAGCATCCAAGGGTTTCCAGGCCCCGGATTTCATAGGACTGTGAATTTATGTAAACCACCAACATTCTGAGGTTAGTGGTGCAAGGAATAAACAGAGAGCGCTGAATAGATCATTCAAGCTGTGTAGCAATTCGGAAAAAGTAGTTCTATCTCAGATTAATAAAATGGAAATTGTGCTTCCAGAATTATGTTACTTCCTGTTACTGCCAAATCTCTTTTGCATTTGTATGATCAAAAACTCATAATCCTATTGAATGCACACAAAATTGGATAATAAACTTCTCTGAGTGTTATTGTTAGTATCTACTCACCAATACCAACACGGAGGGGAAGCTGCCTGCACATAAGATATTACAATATTATAAACTTCTGGGTCTTTTCAATATTTTCTTCTCAGCGTTCAAAATATATACGCAAATTAGGAGCTGAAAAGTCATTCCCATCAGACAAAATAGGCATGCCTATCACATAAAATAGTAATGTGATTAGCTATTGAAGGTATGGGAAGAATAGAACTGGTGCGATTTGTATTTTTTACATCAAGAACTAAAGAAAAGGTGGACGACCCAAAAAATAGATGTTCTGAAATGGTATTATTTTTCCTTTTCCCTCGCATGGGTTATGCTTGCGCTGTGAAGCAAAGTGTTATTATCCACAAAGGCCGGAAAAGGAGACGGTGGGGTGGAAGAGAATGTGTGAGGAGGAAGGAGAGAGGCTGTCGACAATTAACCGAAATTGGGGGTGCAGTATTGATTCTCATTTCCTCTCTCAGCCCCAAATTGCCACAAGATAGACCACAAAGTAAAAATCCCATAAGATAGCAAAAGTTATGAGCATGGACTCTTTCCTTGAATCCAAATGCAGTCTATTACAAGAATCCCAAGGGCAAATGCTTCCTTTAGAACATTAAATTGATACAATACTAAGTGTATATTTTTTTATTAAACCTTAACACAATATGATCCATAGAAATCCTGTGAAGTAGGGGGAGGAGAGAGAAAGCTTCTTCACTTTCAGCATTATCTGAATTTCAAAATCATTTGACTGGAAGAGGGGGCATATTTATTTCCCTCAAAGGGAATATAGCACTTTAAAAATGAAACCGCAAGTTTTGTTTGATTTTGCTTTGTTTTATTTGTGAGTGAGAATTGGAGACAGTTCCTCCATTTCAAACCGAATGTGCCTCCTCGATTGAGTCAGGCTGGTATTGAGTCCTGCAGGTTGGGAGGGGGTGGAAGGAGGTGGGAGTCTGGGAATGGCATTTGATAATCTATCCCTGTTCCTGAATTATTTATGTGCCAGTTGCTTGCCACATGTTTATCATATAGATTATGTTTATACCTTTTAGACAATGAAGAAAAACAGATATAATTTCTTTTTCATCTCACTCTGGAGATCAAAGAAGATTTGTAATCATTAAAGACAGGTAACTGTGTCCTAAAAGAGCTTAGGTAATGTTAAACCAAGGCAGCCAGCCTGTCTGATGCTGGTATTTACATTATTCTGTGCCACTCTTCTTTTAGTGTCTTTAACTATTCATTTTATCCTATCCAAAAATCACTTCCATTTTTGCTTTTTTTTGTATACGCAGTAGTTTGTCACTCAGGTTGATTCTTTCTAACTCCAAATATTGGAAAGGAGGCTTCAGTTTTAACAAAATTGAGCCTAGAGAGATAATCAGTTTATGAAAGGAAAAGGTTGAAAGTTCTTTAATTTTTTTTTTTTTTAAGAACAAGATTTTCACCAGAGATAGAGCAGAAAGGAGAAACTGATGAGGCAATATGAGAGAGAAAGTGGAAAGGAATAAGGAGGCCTGGAATGATATAATATCCTACAGTATTAAATTTTTAATCTCTTACCAGGGCAGAGCAATTCCTCTCTGTCGGATAGTGTCACCCTAATGCAACCCCCTAATATCCTGATGACTTAGTGTGACCCTCAGAGCTTTTCTGGTTATGTATAGTTTTCTAGAAATCTAAGTCCATGGTGAGAAATCACTGCACTATGTTTTCCTTGGTGTCAAGCAAAGGCTAGGTAACTAACTTCCTGGTATTTTTTCTTTCTCGCCGGCTGGAAAATCCATCCTTTGTACCTGTCCTTAAAAATTATAGCTTCTGACACATGTGCTAAAGAAATTCATCAATATGGCATGCTTTATGAGAAGAGGCAATACTATCTAGCAGGTTTATATCAGTTAAAGTAAACAGAAAGCCTCAATTAAATGTGAAATTGGTTTAATATTTGTTCTAATGCTTTCCAAAATTTCCCATGTTTTCCTTGTAGGAAATTTGGAAGAGAGAAAAGAGGGTACTAAAAAGTAACAGAAGCCAGACTTCAAGAATATTCAGGAGAGTACAGTTATGAAAGCTGCCCATTCGCGTTCAGGAGCGCCACTGCTTTTAAGTGAGGTTCCTTATGCAATCGGGACCGTGGCCCTAATACACAAGGGCCCAGGGGAAAGTGATTAAATGACACTGTATCTGCTCTAACACACATGCAAACATTTGGCCACAGACATGTCTGCTTTTCCGACATCAGAGTGTGATATTCCGTAGACCTACCATACGGCTCCGTTATGTAGCAGGATCCACTAGAGAGCTCCTGTGATGTCGCAGAGCGCAAATATCGGCTTCTTTTATGCAGGCAATATTCCATTTTAAAATGTTTTCCAATCTGGCTCAGAATAACCCCCTCTGTGAACCAAATGTGTTCGATACCAAATATTCTCCCTGGTTTTCCTCCAAGGACCGAGACAGCCTCCAGGTGTTAGTAATGACCTAATCCTACAAAAGCCAGGATAGAGATCTGCTCCTACCCGCCCCAAAAAAATGTGCCTATGCTTCCTGCTTAGTCTACGCTGCCTCCACAGCCTTAGACATCTGCTGATTATATATTTGTAAATCTCTCTCTTATCTCCCCCACAGACGCGTGCTGTGATGAGAAACACCGAAGCGTGCATTAGGAGCCGTGCTGGTTATCAGGTTCGGATCCCCCCCCCGCCCCGTGCAACCCATGGGATGCCAGGAAACGATGCGCTGGGGAGCCCCTCGGCGTTGCCAGGAGAACTGGGAGAAGGCTGCAAGAGAGTGATGAGCAGAAACCTGGAGAATGGCGCTGCCTCACTGAGGCAGTGTGTTCCCCTCCTCCTGGCCGAGTGGGACGCCTGGCCTGAGATGAGAGGAGAAGAAGAGGGAGGGGGAGGGCAGGAAACGGAACCCCAGCAAAGATTGATAGCACCCATCGTAACCACTCTAATCTGTTAGGCTTCTCCTGAACTTCATCCAGCTTCCACGTTACCGAAATGTATTATTTCCCCTATGGATTTGTAGAACACATATAGAAAAAAAGAAAGAGACAGGGGAAAAAAGAGTGAGAAAGAGACAAAGAACAGAGCGCCCTGGGAGTCCAATTCCTGTTCTCCTGCTTTTGTCAGCCCAAGTAAAACATTGAAAATCATCAGCAGATAGCGGCTGCTCCTTGCCATTTGAAAGTGCCTATCGAAACCTTTTAGAGACCGACCAGGTCGTTACACCAGTTATCCGCAAACGAATGACCGTGCTAACAGCGTTTCAGGGACAATGGCCTTTCAGTGACCATCAGGGACCAGTGCTTCGAAATTGGCCAATTTCGTGTGTCAGAGGCCAGATGACATACTATCACATAAGAAAAACACTTTCATCTGGTCATTAGGAGTCATTAGGAGGTAGGGGCGGAACACAGTGGCTGCAGCGTCCATGAGTATGGCTGTCATTTCAGACTAAGTTCACTCAGTCAAGAAGATTGTTTCCAGTGTACTAGAAAACACTTAGAAGAATCTTGAGTTACACACCCAGTATCTTTTTACTTTTTCAGGTTAACATGTGAACTAAAGGGTTTTTCTCAGTTACAGTCACCTTTCCTGCCTAAAATCCAATGAGTGTCTTCCCCTCTAGAACCAAATCCATTGTTCAATTTGAGCCTCTTAGCAGACTGACAGAATAAAAAAATATTTGGTTTTGCATTTTCCTTTTTCATTTCCTTTTCTGTAATTGATCACTAGCCCCAGGACGATGGGAAGCTAGATTTCAGTTACCATGTTTTGTGCTGGCTTTCATCCATTTGTTTTCGTTCCCTCCTTTCCCGTTAACATCAGTTACGTCTCTTGCAACAAGAGCACATAATCCCGGTCCCTGTAGCCTTTGCAACATCTAATTTGTTATGATGTATTATGCATGGAAATGTAATTGGAGAAGAGGAGGTAAGCTGAATGACGGCATAAAGCGGCATGTGTTTTTGATTCTGTCACTCCCAGATAAAGCCTTAAGAGATCTAGGACGACTAGATGTTGGTATGAAAACATTCAAATGTCAGGATGTCATTGAACAACAGGACAGTCCCCCTGAACGCATCATGCAGCACAAGTAGTGAGAGCCTGGACCAGAGAAGAAAGCGCCACAAAGTTGAGACAATTATTTGCCCTAAAAATCTACCTTTAATTTTTACATTGTGAAAAATAAAACAGAAATTGTGCCTTTGGCATAATACTTTGGGGTGAGAAATGCACAAATCACCTTTGCCATGCTATCTAATTATTTTCAGATTGCTCAGTTTATGAAAATTCATATGAACAAAAATAGTAACCTGAAAGCTAACAAAATAAAGTGTCATGGCCCTAACTGCAATCTTGAAAATTAGGAGATTTTTTTGCCTTGATCGTATGCCTAAAGATGAAAGCTACAGTGTTATAGGAGGTAACTTACACCTAACAAATTGTGTATTATAGAACACAACATGTTTATTGAAAGATGACTAAGAAGATGTGTTTCTTAAAATACAGTGCTAGAAAAATCATCGCACAGTTATTTGTTTAAATTGCTAATAGGAACTCTATAGTATGGCCTCAAATGAAATTATTTTGTATAAAATATATTTCAGACAATATATTTTAACTTTAAAAATAAATTCATTTGCCCAGCATTCAGGTGACAAGAAGTGAAATGGGACCTTCTCTAAATGGCACTTGACATGGCGCACCTTTCCTTATAAGCCATTCAGATGGGCCTTAGATAGGGCCATTATTTCTAGGGGCCTGGAGAGGTTTGGAAGATGCTCACAGAAAGGGCATTATAGGCAGAGGAGGAGCGTGGAACCCCGCCATTGGACTTACTGCCAACAAATGTCCAGCTCCACAGGCTGGATCCTTCATCCTGAAAGTTCATTCCTCCTCTGGCAGGATTTAGCTGCCTAGGGACAGTCCAAGAAGAAGAGAATGTGCCTTCCCAGCAGGCAGCAGGAGAAGGCAATGAGAATTTAGGGCAGGTGGGGAAAGCAGAAATCTGGGCCTGAAGCTGAGACTCAGGCTAGAGACTCTGTTCCTTCCTCCATTTCTTTCACTTTTTAAAATGTTTGTTCTTATTTTCAAGTAGACAGCCTTATCTTCATTATCAGCCTCAAAGCTGGATAGCCACAACACTTTTTCACATAGTAACTGGGAAAACAAAAATGGCTATGGGATTCTTGGGAGAGAAGGAGATGAGCCTTGACATGGCCCTACTCCTCCTCACCATTCCCATCCCTAGAGAGAGACTCCGTACACTCTCTCCGGAAAACAAGGACAGAGACAGAAACCAACCAATGTAGTGACCTATGGGAAGGTCCACTTTCCATGGCTGTAGTACAATGAGTGTGCACTTGGACTTCCAGCTCTTTGCTACATGAACTCTCAAAAGCCCAATTTCAACCTTTTTATTCTTATTCTCATATATGAAACGAAAGCTTTTTTGTTTTGTTTTGTTTTTGAGACAGTCTCACTTTGTCATCCTCAGTAGAGTGCTGTGGAGTCATAGCTCACAGCAACCTTAGACTCTCGGGCCCAAGCAATCCTCTTGCCTCAGCCTCCCTGATAGCTGGGACTATAAGCACCCTCCACAATGCCTGGTTATTTTTAGAGGTGGGGTCTTGCTCTGGCTCAGGCTGATCTCAAACTCCTGAGCTCAGGCCATGCACCTGCCTCGGTCTCCCTGAGTGCTGGGATTATAGGCATCAGCCACTGCGCTCGGCCAACAAAAGCTGTCTTAATATACCATCATCGTGAGAGATCGACTTTGTAACTCAGGACAAGTTCCAATAATGTTGCAAATTTCTTCGTAGCTCAAGTTAGCTTTGAAGAAAGGGCAGCTGAGATAATATACAACTTCTATCAGCCTATGAAAGCTGTACTCCAAAGAGGGGGCCATAGACAGACCCCAACATTGTTTGGGGTTTTTGGGGGGGAGGTATATTTGTTTATGCTGGACAATCGAACATACAAAAGGATCCATAGTCTCATTCAGTACCTTTGAGAACACTAACCAATTGTCAGTGATATAAAGGGAGTTGCAGAGAGTTAATCTTCTAGCCTTACTATGCTTAAATTCAGAAACATTGACAGTCTTATTGATAACAAATATCCACTAAAATCTGCTCCTACATTATCATTCCAATAAGGGGATAAGTCACTGACCCCAAAACCATCATTTGGGTTCAGTGACTGACCCCATCATTGGAATGCAACTAAGTGACTTGACACTAAATTGCCCTGAATTGGCTTGAGGTAGAAACAGGGGAGCCTCTTGAATGGTTTTAGATCTGAAGTGTTGGACATGGCCTTGCACAAAAATAGAACTCTGCCAGCTATTCTTCCTGCTGCATAAAACACTTTTCTCCTTGTCCCAATCTCTGATAAACCTTTGGTCAGAGTTAACGTGGGTCTTGCCATCAAAATCTAAACTGCAGACAAAACTGTTAAAATCTCAGAGACCACCACTGTTCTGGGCAGCAGGATGGTTCACCAGAATGAACCACTGAGAGGAACGTGGCTGGGTGGGGTTGTGATTGTCTTTATTTCTCTTTTGGGTTCTGTTTTTGGTAGGTCTACCACACAGGTTCCAGCTCTATCCGTAGCAATCCCTCTAGCCTTTGGCATGCTCTTGCCAGCTGGTTCCTGGATGCTTCCATGGACAGAAAGGGCCTTCAGACAGATTAAGGTCTGATGATATGCCAGTGGTACGTCTGAGGATATGCCAATGGTAATATCCAAAAGCCTGTCCTTAAAGACATAAGTTGCTCTGTGTCCTTGCCTATGACTGCACCTCCCGGCTTATCTTCTGGGTCTCCATGAGTCTCACTCTCAACCTCAATGGTGACAAAATGCAAATTGACTGTGCTTTTTAACAGCCTCCAGTCTTTGCTTGTTATTTCCTCTGCCTGGAACATCATCACCCAGATGCCCACCTCCATCTCCTTCCTCTGGGCCAAGTTGCACCCATGATACCTGCCCTGACTGTCCAATGAGGGTCAAGTGGCCCACCAGTGATTTGCTACCCACACTTTCATCAGAGCCTCTACCACAGTCCCTTGAAATTGCTCACTTGCTCCTCCTATAGACAGACAGCTCTCGGGGACGGGGTCATAGGTTATGTTCCATTCATGCCACACCCCCTGCAGCTAGCAGTGTTTGGCACAAAGATGGCAAGAAAAAGATGTTTTTGAACTAAACCAGAGTTTCTCACTCTCGGGACTATTGACATTTTGGACCAGACAGTTCTTCCATGTGAGCTGTGTTGTGCATTGTAAGAGGCATAGCAGCATCCCTGGATCCACAGATGTGACAATCAAAACATCCCCAAACAATGACAAACGTTCCAGCGGTGGGGAGGAGTGTAAAACTGTCCCCAATTGAGAATGACTCACCTAAGCTATTGTGCTGTGCTAATGATAATGTTGGAGCAGATCATAATGGATGTTTGTTATCAATCAGACCACCACCATTTCTGAATTTAAGTATAGTGAGACTAGAAGACAATTAACTTTCTATAACTCCATTTATGCCACTGACAATAGGTTAGTGTTTTCAGAGCCATTGAAATCTGGTTTTCAGGATACCACATCCTTCTATATACCACATACAAAGAGATAGAAAAGGGAAAAAAGTAGTTCCCTTGTTTTAGATAACTTCAATTCATGGTAGACATAGCACTAATCAAAGATAATAGTTCTTGTCTTCCCAGAGGCTCCTAACAAAGTACCTTCCATTCTAAGACTAACAGGGGTTAGGAGTTACTCTGGGAAGTAAAGCAGGTATGTATGTCACCCTTCCACTGGCCTACCTGCTGAGAAGAGACAAGTCACTGGTCTCACATCTCAAAGGCTTCATGTGGAATTAAATGACAGCATATTTGTTAAGTGACTGGCACAGCAAAGGTGTTCAACAAACAGCTTTTGAAATAATTGAAGTGACTTTTGAGGTTATTATATCTTCCTTCCAAGAAGGCAAATGAATTGCCCAAGGCCTCCAAGTACATCATGCCAAGTTAACACGAGCCTTGGAGTCTCTCAACTCCTGCCCAGGGATCTCTCTAGATATCAGCTGTTGCTAATTCCAAATCATGATCCCAGAAAGGAGAGAGCAACAGCGTCTGAGTCTGTTTTGTGTTGCTATCAAGAAAAACCAAAGGCTGAGTAATTTGTAAAGAAAAGAGGTTTGCCCAGCTCACTCTTCACAAGCTATACAAGAAGCGTGATGCCTGCACCTGTTTGGCTCCTGGGGGGACTTCTGTGCTGTGTCAAAACATGGTGGAGAACGTCAAAGGAGAAGTGGCCACT
Organism: Arctocebus calabarensis; assembly: GCA_963573935.1. Taxonomy (NCBI): domain Eukaryota; kingdom Metazoa; phylum Chordata; class Mammalia; order Primates; family Lorisidae; genus Arctocebus; species Arctocebus calabarensis. The sequence goes on along the minus strand of CAUYON010019815.1, from coordinate 28,106 downwards.
TGCAGAGATGAGCCAACCTCAAGAGCTTTATAATAATCCACTCTTCAGAGAACTAAGCCATTCCCCCAAGAACCAATCCAGTCTCACGAGAGGGAGAACTCACTCGCTACTACCAGAGCGGTACTAAGCCCTTCACAGGGAATCCACCCCACGACCCCAGCACCGCCACATGGGGATCAAGTTTCAACATGAGATTTGGAGGAAATGAATACCCAAACCATAGCAGACAGGAAAAGGACGGAGGGAAAAAAATGAAAGGCCAGCTATAACTGCTTATGAACAAGGAGAAAAGAAAAGCCAAAAAAAAAAAAAAAAAAATCTGTCCCATCACTCCATGGATAAGTGATTTAAAAGTCATAATTCTGAATCACACTGCCCAGTGTCGGTAAGAAGTTCAAGAATTGTAAACCCCTGTAAGAGCACTGGGGGCTTCTGATATTTAACACTTAAGTTAGAAGGGTTTTGCCACAGGTATCAGTGTAAAAAAAAGAAAAGCTCTTTCCTTTAATAAACAGTAGTTGGACATCCATTTGAAGAGTGTGAAGCGCCAACTGCCTTTAAGAATATTCATCACCCGTCTTCTTACACTTAGATCCTGGCCTATGCTGGGAGGCGAAGTGGTGAACTCCGTGACTTCTCTTCGTCCTTCTTAGCCCTCTGATTTTAGCTCTTTGATTTTCTATTTATGATCTTCCAGGAAAGAGGAATGGAGTTGACTTGTTCACATTAAGTCCATTGATATATTTTGAATAAGGTGTAGAGGAGGGTTTTCAGTGATTCCTCCCTCATGGGAAGGTCTGTGACCTCTGAACTACCTCCAGGCTCTCTCTTCAACCTCTCTTTAGGGTATTCCCAACCCGTTTGAGCTCTTAAGCTCTCCACTCTTTGAATGAGGATTTCGTTTTTTGCATTTATAGAATAAGTCTATCAGTTATCAAACACACACCGACTTTTCTAGAGAGAATGGTTATCTCTAATAAATACGCAAATGAGGGAGTTAAGGACAGAGCTTCAGCAAGAGCATCTCAGTGTTCACAGACCGTCTGTGATCTCAGCGTGGAAAGCACATCGCCCCGGGTCACGCTACCCTCTGAACTGACTGGGCTCATGTGTTTTCAGAGCCCATCTGGGGTTCCGGGAAAGGCTGCACTCAACAATTTGCTATGAAGAAAGGGCCTTTCTACATCTTGGAGCGGCCACTCTTACCTCCCACTCTAAACTCCACAATCCCAACTATCCACAGATAGTCCTTTTTTATTCCTTAAAGAAATAGCAATTCTGCTATGATGGCATTAATTGCTCCAGAAAGGCTTTTTCTTGCCATTTGCTAAGAGACTCCATCTTTTCCTGCTCTGGGGTACGTGTTGAATTTAGAGCCTGTGGTGATGCCACATACGAAGTGGAGTGAGCACCTAAGGGTGGTCAAGTGCCACTTACTTAATCTAAGCAGAGAAATAATGCCATGGGGTTGCCTTTTTTTAACAATTACCAACTTATTTAGACTATGGAACCAAATGGCTATAGCCTTCCTGCATTCACATAGTTACATTTGTTTTAGTAAATCCTACAGAGAAATAGAACCACTTAATAGTTTCTTTAAAAATAATGCCTCCAGACTGAAATGAAATATCGCTATTCATGAAAATAATCCTCTTACAAGATGATTTTGCACTAAAGAATACTTCGTTCTGTCATTTGTTTTTGAAAACATAATTTGGGATTGCATAATGGAATTTTAAGCAAAAGTGTGAATCAGTTTTCCTCATACACACTCTATTTCAATAGTAATTATTTCCCTCAATCACAATGTTACATAAGATTCTTATTGTTGCCGATAATGGAACTACTGTGAGACAACTGTATTGACAAAACTTCTAAAATTTACTTTTTCACTTTATCACAAAGAAATGCTAGTGAAAAAAGTATATTCTTTTTTTGTTACTGCATTCCAAAAAGGCAAAAACATAAGTTAAGAAAGCTAAAGGGCATTTATTACATATCTATTGTAAGTCTGGTACCAGAATAACATGATTTGAAACAGCTAAAAGAACCATTCAGGGGAAGACATTGCCATCTTCAGAGGGTCACCATTAATGCCATAAAAATTAACGGTGTATATTAGTTAAGATGAGATGGATGCTGTAGCAAACCAACTGCCAAATTCCGTGGCTTACCCCAGTAAAATATAAATCCTAACTACAAAGAGTTTTAATTCTGCTATCCATGGTTAGCAGGAAACTTTCTATATTTTAATTTACAAAGTCATTTTTATATGTATTGTGGCTCTGCCCTTCTTGAAGGTCTTTAAGGGGTTCTCATTCAGCCAGGCAATGGGGGTCATGTACAAAAGATGGTTAAGGGCCAGGTCTGAAGCTATTGCCTCTCACTTTTGCTAACATGCCCTTAGCTGAAGCTCAGTTGCACGGCCGCATCTAACTGCAAGGGAAGATAGGAAATATAGTCTAGCTGTGTGTCCAGGAAGAAGAAACAATTTGGTGAGCAACTAGCCACAGAATAACTCTGTGCAAGAAGCTAGATGGAAATTAAAAGTCAGAAGTTTGGACTCCGTGATACCACCGTGTAGCACATGAAGTGGCAAAAGTCTGTTAATGTTTTAGAAGCACAGCTCTTGTATAAATGAAGTTAGGCGTGGTATTCTGATCTTGCAGCAGTAAAGTAGGAAAACAAATTTATGGAAGCACTGTAAATTGATAAGGAAATGAAAAATACAGTTATTTCAAACCAGAATGTGCTGTAAGAAGCATTTGCCTTAAACATACTTTCTCGACAGCTTTATTGAGCTATAGCTGACATATACTAACTGTACATAATGACGACAATTCAATAAGTTTTGATATATATGTGACACGTTCTTAAGGTTGAACAATGAAGTTCATCAATACATCCTAGAAACAGTTACACGTGCCTCATTGCTGAGTATTACCACAGTCCCCTCCCAAGAACTCCCCTTGAGAAGCTATGCACCAATGCCAGTGCCTGGTCCACACTTTAAAGCACTTTTTCCAGGATGAGTTAGTGAATTCATCATTATTATTTTCTCTGCCATCTTTGTTCTGAGTTGCTTTTTCTTTTCATTTTCTAACCCCTTTTGCTGAAGGTGATTTTTTAAGTATTGCTTCCCATTTGATATTTTCTATTGCACTTCTACTTAGAGAAAATCTGTATCTTTCAGCTCTCCTGGTATCTTCATTCAGGAGCTGTTAGCTTGATGGGAGAGGAGAAGGGCAGAATTCTCTATCTTGGGCTCACGCAGCTGTCTGTGGGTCCAGCAAGGGAGGGTCCCGCACAGAAGCTCTTGGCTCTCTTTCTGTTACAGAGCTGAGCCTGGGACTTCTTGCTCCTCCTTCTGGCAGTGTCTTTATACAAATTTTCTTTCCTAGATGGCACTGGATTTCTACTAGTGGCCAAAAGCAACATTTTACTGTTACTGTTGTTACTCTTCACCACCATCACCCACTGTCAATGGCTAAGGCATTTGATCTTAAAGGGAGATAGAAAACAATGATTTGGGGAGCAATGATTTGCAGCAGCTGCTCTTCCTCACCTCATCAGGCACCAGGAGAAAAATAATCTCAGCATCCCTGCCCCTCATCATTCTGGTAAGATTCTTGCAGAGTCAAAAGTTTTCCACAAGAGTGTAAGAATATGATATATCTGAAGTTCCCAGAGTCTTTTGTGTCAGCCTATACATTTCACCTTCAGCAATTTCTTAACAATTTTTAATTGTGTCTTCTTATCAGTTTATATAGTAGTCAGTGGCATTTGCCCCAGGTAAAGAAATGCCCAGATCCTGTTTCTCTCCCAAATGCTTCACTATCCCAGGGTTTCCCATTGCAATTCTCTGATAAGTTCAAGAGAAAAAGAAACAAGCCATTGTTTTGCAATTTGTATCACTTTTTATTTTATTTTATGTTCTCACAATATTCTTTGCAGGTGTCTCCCCCTTTAAGCTGAAATTGAAACTGACCTGATTATATAATTCCATGTGTATCATTAATCCCATCCAGTGTATTTTTCATCTCAGATGTTGTAGTTTCCACCTTTAGAAGTTTGATTTTGGTCTTCTTTATCTTCCATGTCCTGCTGTAACATTTTCAATCTTTTTTTCAGCTCTTTGAATATATGGAGTACAGTTATAATAACCGTTTTAATGTCTTTGTTAATTCTAACAGCTGTTTCAGAACTGGGTTAGTTTCAATTGATTCCTTTTTCTCCTTATTATGAATTTCATTTTCCTGCTTCTTTTCATGTTTAGTAACTTATTGATGGCATGCCAGAAAGTGTGAATCACACCTTGTTTGAATGCTGGATATTTTTACAGGCTCTAAAATTCTTGAGCATTTTTCTAGGACTCTGTTAAGTAATTTAGAAATGGTTTTATCTTTCTGCAACTTGATTTCAGGATTTGTTTAGGGTGAAGAAAAATAGTAGTCTATATTATCTCTATGTCCCTGGACTGAGGTAAAACTCTTCTGTATATTTACCTAATTGTCTGATAAATTACATGCTCTTCCAGTCTTGCTGGGGAATGAGCAATATTGTTAGTTCTATGTGAAATCTGAATACTGTTGCTTTAAATTCTATCAGGTAGTTCTTTTCCTTTTTTTTTTTTTTTAACAATTTTTTTAATTAAATCATAATTGTGTACATTAGGGCAGTCATGGGGCACAATGTGCTGACTTCATATACAATCTGAAATATTTTCATTAAACTATTTCACATAGCCTTCATGGCCTTTTAATCACTATATGAAGAGATTTGTATTCTGCATTTAGTAAGTTTCACCTGTACTCTTCTAAGATGCACCGTAGGTGTGGCCTCACCAATTACCTTCCCTCCATCCCAACCTTCCCCCTCCCCTCCCCTCCCTTGCCCCTTTCCTCATATTCTTGTGCTATAGCTGGGTTATAGCCATCATATGAAACCTATAAATTAGCTTCATAGTAGGGCTGAGTACATTGGATACTTTTTCTTCCATTCTTGAGATACTTTGCTAAGAAGAATATGTTCCAGTACTGTGCGCAAGGCACTCCAAGTTAGTGATAACCTCAGTTGCGCTTGCTGAATACTTTGTTAGAGATGGAGTCTCTGTTTGGCTGTTTACTAGTACTGAGATTTGTGGTAAATAAAGTAAGCTATCTGAGCATCAATATACTCACAGTCCCAGTAAGTAGCTGATTGGGTTCTATGACCCATGTTTTACACTTTTTATATCACTTTGCCTAAGAAGACACATTGCATTTATTTTTTTTCTTCTTTAAGTATCTAGTAGAAATAGATTAAAAATTAAGTGAGAAATTTTTCATTTCCCCCCTATACTATACTCTCATCAAACATTATAATGTAAGTTTTTGTGAGCAATTAAATCTTAGTCTAATCTTACCATTCTTTCCTGGAGGATTTAAATTTAAAGACTGAAAAATAGATTCAATTTCAAATTTTTTACTGAATCCAAACCAAAAGTTTCAGAAATGTAATGGGATTTTGTTTTTAAGGTACATTGTGCTTGCTCTTCACACATTCCTATTTATTTATTTATTGATTGATTTTGCAAGTGGGGGGGTATTTATCATTTGAAGGAACATCAAGTAAATCAGTGATAATTGCTCAATCCTTGAAATTTAAAATATTCATTTATATTTTAAGTAGTTACTTTTAAAATACTGCAGTTGGCATAAAACTCCTTAATACTGTCAAACTATGCCCGAAGGATTTTTAAAATAAGTGTTTTCATGAAGAAAAGGTCAGTTGAAAGTACCCTGAAAGACAGAGAAGAGATACATATTTTATGATGTACCTAAGAAGTTGGTAAATTAGTGTGCAGAAGAGAATATGCAAACCTAGTACGAAACTTTTGAAACATTTATGTTGGGTTGGTTGGTTTTGAGAATGATATTATCAGTAATTGAGCATCAAATTAACTTAATATCCTATTTTATAAATGTCTTAAAATATTCATTTTAGTCTTCATACTTTTTCCCCAGAAAGACTGGAACTCTATTACTTTTGTATCAAGAAAAGTTGCCTATTTTTTAAAGCTGTTCATATGGGAGGTCTTTGAGCTGTATAGTCTACAGCAACACAACTTCAAACTTACCTTTCAGGCAAAAGCTATTCTGATAATGACCGAGTTATCTTGTTTTTGTTCACAAATAGCTCATAGTTCTTCAAAGATTGCTTGATTTTTTTCTTGAGAGTAGTTGGAGTCAAAAGAAGATGGTGGCTCACCTTCATTTAGGTCAATTATGTTGATGCTTCAAATGGTGCTCCCCAAAAACTTTCTTCCACTGTGAAAGGCCTTATCACTAGGACATTTTGAATTTACAAGTTTAGTAGCAAACATGTTGCAAGATTGGTACAAAAGTGAGTTGATAATTTTGTATATAAAGTGACTACTTCTCTTTTCAAACTGGTGAGGAGGCCCGGTTCTTTAATTTTTTCATTTCTATTCTTTGCTTGTTTTTACTCCTTCATACACCTCCTTTGTTATCCTCTATATTATTTACAATTTTTTTTCTTTTGTTACCCCTTTCTTTGTTTCAGTTCATACTCCAATGACACCATTATTATGTGATCTTGAGCAGGTGACTCAACTTTTCTCCATTGGTTTCCACAGTGAAGAAAAAAATATTTTTGGGGGGGTGAGGGGGGCTAATAGCGGTGGCTCATGGCTGTAATCCTAGCACTCTTGGAGATGGAGATAGAAGGATTGCTTGAGCTCAAGAGTTAGACACCAGCCTGAGCAAATATGAGAACCCCTCCCATTGCTACTAAAAATAGAAAAAATTAGCCAGGTGTTGTGGCAGGCACCTGTAGTCTCAGGTCTTTCATGAGCTGAGACAGAAGCATAACTTGAAACCAGGTTTTTGAGGTTGCTGTGATCTAGGCTGAGTCCATGGCACTATAGCCTGGGGCAACAGAGTGAGGTTCTGTTGAAAGAAAGAGAGGGAGGGAAGGAAGCAAGAAGGAAGGAAGGAAGGGAGGGAGGGAGGGAGGGAGGGAGGAAGAGAGGGAGAAAGGGAGGGAGGAATACTTATGTCATCATAGCTTACTGCAGCCTTGAATTTCTGGGCTCAGGTGATCCTCCTACCTCAGCCTCCCAATTAGCTAGGACTAAAGGAATGTGCCACTGTGACTCTATGCCTGGTTAATTTTAACTTTTTAAAAGGTTTTTCTATGTTACTCAGGTTGGTCTCAACATCCTGTCCTTAAACCTCCAGCTTTGGCCTCCTAAAGTGTGGAGATTATCGGCATGAGCCCCCATGCTCGGCCCCAAAAGAAAATATTAAGAGTATCTATCTCAGTAGGTTGCAAGCAAAAAATGAGGTAATTCCAAGTAAAATGTTTATCTACCCAGAGATCCTTGGTTAACACTCAAAAAATGACAAGTATTATTTTCTAAGGTATTCCTAAAAATAAAAGGAAAGAGGTAAAAATTATAGTTATCTGTTATATTTGTCAAGAAGACCCACAATGATGGTTATCATTATGCTTAGTTACTGTGATTGTCTGCAATTAGAATAAATCGAGAATGTATACCTTGATGGTTAAGGTGTCTATACCAAAAATGATCAGAGACAGCTACAAACAGGGGTAGTTTTCGCATAAAAGAATACCAAAATAGTAATGGGGGCCTGAGGACTATTTTCAATACTTTAAAAACGCTGGTATAAATTAATGTGTCTGTATTGTAAATGGGAAGGCAAATTAATGATTACTTAATAAATAACTTTAGATCAAAATGTGTTTAAAATCTAAAGGTCTATGAGTAGAGTTGACATGATCTTAGGTGTTTGCAAACCCAATGCTACAGAGGATATTTGAACTTATTGGAATCTGCGTACTTGACAATTACGAGAAAATCTGTAATTGTTTTTAAAAATAAGTATTAAGAATGAGAATTCAACGATTCTCGTAATTAACTCATTTAGTACTTCCAGAAGGGCAAATAGAACATAACAGTTTAATTTTAAGTTAATTGATTTATAATTTGTACAATTTGTTCTAGACTGATAAAATGTAGTTTAATATGCACTGTTAGCAGGGTAGTCATAAATACCCTTTCTGTGTCTACTAGTTGACAGGCACTATTTCGGGATTTACCTACATGATCTTTCATTCTTATGATAATGGGCAAGGTACGCATTATTATGCCCATTAGAAAGAGGAAGCCCTTGACTTTCAGATTTGTTCTAGAATGTGACACAGTTAGGAAGTGTTGGAAATGCTCTTTACTCTCCTTCCCAAGAAAGCATCCTCTCATTCCCACAAAACAGGATGCCCACCTTGTGTGTTCATATAGCCCTCTCTACTTCTATCATTAGGCTATTATATTTAAGTACCTTTTAATACGAGAGAAGTTGTGGATTTACAGTGAAATCGAGTGGAAGCTACAGAGATTTTCCATATACTGCCTGTTCCCACATGTGCCTAGTCTCCCTCCTGTCACAGGCTTGTGCCAGAGTGGCCGGTGCATTTGTTGCAACTGATGAACTTACTTGACAGCTCACTGTCACTACAGGGCTCTAATTTACATTAGGGTTTATTCTTGGTGTTGTGCCTTCCATAGGTTTTGACAAATGTATAACGGCGTGTGCTCACAAATATGAAAAGTTTTACTGTCCTTGAACTTTTCTGAGCCCCACCTGTTCATTCCTCCCCCACCCCATGCCCTGGGGCTTTACTCTCTCTGTCATTTTTGCCTTTTCTGGAAAAATCATAAACTGCGGTTGGAACTTACAGTGTCTAGTCTTTTCACATGGGCTTTTTTCTCTTAGTAATAGGCATTCAGGCTTTCTCCATGTGTTTTCATGGCATGGTTGCTCATTCATTTTTAGGGGAAGAATTATATTCCATTGTTTGTACCAGCGTTTACTCGTATTCATTCACTTACTGAAAGATATTTGCATCGTTCCCCCAGCTGTTCTGTTTGAATTCTATTTACTTACGCTCTTTCCCCCAGTGTACTAGCCATCTTCACAGCGAGCCCTGTGTTTTATTCTCCTAGTTTTTCCAGTGCGTGGCATGGTGGCCTGCCCATGGCTCTACCTCATCAGATGCAGCGTGGAATGCCCCAGAGTTTGCCAAACCGTGGGGATATAGGAGTTAACACCAGCCACAAAAGCCCACGTTTTGGAGGTGTCTTTTCTGGAGTTCTTGGGAGTGTTTGTGTGTGTGCAGGATGCTCTGACTTCCCGCTCAGTGCCACTCAGCTGCCAAGCAGCACAGGGCTAGAGAATGCCCTCGCGCTGACACCGCTCGCCACCAGCCTGCTGTCTGTGCTCCTGTCCTGGGTGCTTCTCTGAGGCTCCAGAAGCCAGAAGGTGCTGCTCAGTGCCTTACTTGGTTTTGCTCAAATTGTTTTAGCTTTCCATTTGGTAGAAAAAAAAATAATTTTAAAAGAAGAGGCAAACCTTTTTAAACATATGGACTGTGCTCAGTTTTTAATTCCATCAAAGAAGGTGTGGAAGGTTGACAGGAGCCTCGCCTTCCATCTTTGAATCTCTTGGAGCTCAAGGCAGGAGAAACAGTAATTTAAAAATTACCAGAAATAATCTGGTAGCTGTAAGAGTAGACATGATAGTCATCTGTGGGGAAAGTTGGAGATGTTTCATTGTTCTTCTAGAAGGTATTGGAAAAGCAAGATACCCATTACTTTTTGGGGGGACAGTGATAATCTTAATGAAGTTATCCAAATGTCAGTATTTCAGCAGGGAATGTCCTATATATTTTGTTTAATAATACCAACAGCTATTCTATTAGGTTGGAAATTTTGTACAGTTTTTGTGTTTTATCAAATGAATATGAAATGACTATTAGTTTTTTCTTTATACTGCACAAGTGTTGTTTGGGGTTCCTTAAGATAAAGATGAAAAACAGAGGAAACAGAAGTTCAAGTAAAGGTGAGGATTGTCCGGTGTCTGGGTTTTAACAAGGCAATCTAGTGTTATCCCCTGTATTTTCACAAAAGAACCATGTATTAAGTGACACATTTCTCAGTACCCTTGCTTGTTCACTAGGCATATACTATGTCCTCTTGATCCATTTCCTTGCATATATATTTTTTTTATTTTGGGCAGGGCTGGGTTTGAACCTACCACCTCTAGCATATGGGGCCAGCGCCCTACTCTTTTGAGCCACAGGCGCTGCCCATGATTTGATATTTTATTTGAAACTAAAGGGTGTCCCAAAAGTTGCCCATAAAGTCTCCATACATAGAGAAAAATGAGAAATTGTACCTAAATGTACCCGTATTTATAAAACATTCATCACAAATTTTAGAGAAGTAGCCAACATGTAGAGAATATTTTGTAAAATTTTTACAGCCCTAATTGACCTGTCTTCCCCAACCTTTTTCTTAGGTAGCAACACACAAACTCTCTCCTGAGCCCACTTCCTGTCGTGTAAATCAGCCTGTACTTATTCACCCCCGGGAGACATCCCACCACCATTAAATGTGAGCGATTGAATCTGTATAAGAACCCAGGTATATCTGACTCTACAAGGATTATCATTTTCTATCGTAATAGATGTGTTTCCATTAATTAAAATTTTCTTTAATTTGATGTAGATTAAAAAAGCTATTATCGAGCCAGATTCCTATGTTGTCCTTCAATGCACCACATCACCTGGTGAGTCCGTGAGAGGGTGTCTCCCCTTAGTGAACAGAAATGACTGAAGAGAAGCCCTCCCTCCTGACCCAGCCAGCCCCCGAGTCTGTGGTGTCACGTGGCTAATAACCTCAGCTGTGTCTGCAGGGCTTGTGCTTCTTGCAGTTGCCACCTGGCTTTGTATTCTGAATGCATATAGAAGCCATTGGTGACTCGTTTTTATTGTGGTTTGCTGCCCTAGTCATTTCCTGGTTCTTGATTTTGAGGTTTTGTTACTTCATATTATGTTGGTTGATGTCTGTGAGTTGTCTGGGGAAAAACTACTTTGGTCTTTGAAATCTTTTTCCATCCAAGATGCTGAAGGGCAGAAGAAATCCGGGCTCCAGAGCTGGTTGTCTTTGTTTGTTTTTAACTTAGATCTTGGGACAGATTACATGAGGCTGATTTTGATATTTCCTCGGTTGGATAACCTACTTGCTTTAGCCCAAATCTCTCATTTTGAGTTTGGCATTATCTGTTCTTTCAGAGACAGTGAAGTAGATAAACTTCATTTTCTGTCAAATTCTACAAATTAAGTAGGCTTTTCCTGTTTAATATCCTCTCTGTTCCTATTAATAATCTCTGTTGTTAGGGGTAGGTTTTAAATGAGCAGTAATTTATGCTTCATCTTACCTCTGGGCTAAGACGAGTTTGAAATGAGTTGTATACAGATCACAATGGGAGATGAACCCTGAGTGTAAAATTTCCCTCTTTTACCTACCCACTTTCTTCCTCATTCCCGCACAGTGAGATTTCTCAGAGGCTTGAAGTTTTCAATCAGGTTTTATATTAAAGTTAAATGAACCTTCAACAAAATGAAATAAATTTTGAATGCTGATTCCAAATGAGACACCAGATAAATCACATCCGCTTTTGTCTTCGGTTGTTCATCGAAAAGAATTGAACTTTAAAATACATAATTTCATGTACATGAAAATATTATGCAATCAATAGTCTTAGGACACCAAGTAACTTGAAATTCTATTTATAAAATTATAAATAACTTTTAATCATTTCTGGCCCCTTTGGTGGCATCTGTGTCTAAGTATGTCTCAAGTTCTTCAAATCAATCCATGATTAACTCAGTTTGGTAGAATTATTTTTACTTCTCTAAATCATTTAATGATAGTTATTGTGCTTGGCTAAAGATTGTATGATATAATAGCTGAAGGATGGAGAATTTTGTTCTTGTACCTGACAGATCTCTAACTCTCCTCCCACCCTGTACCCTCTGAGTCCCCAAAGTCTGTCACTCTATATGACCATGCACGCCTACCATGTAGCTCCCACTTATAAGTGAGTACAGGTAGCATTTATTTTTTGTTCCTGAGATAACTCACCTGGGATAAAGGCTTCCAATTGCATCCAAGTCACTGCAAAAGACATTATTTTATTCTTTTTTTTATGCCTGAGCAGTATTTTATGATATGTATGAGCATGTGTGAACAAGCGCACACGTGTGTGTTAATTCATTAGTCGATGGACACTTAGGTTGATTTCATACATTTGCAATTGTGAATTGTGCTGTGATAAACATAAGAGTGCAAATTATCTTTTTGACATAATGACTTCTTTTCCTTTGGGCAGATGCTCAATAGGAGGATTGCTGAATTAAATTGTAAGTCTACTTTTAGTTCTGTGACGATTTCCATACTGTTTCTTGTAAAGAGTGAACGAATTGACATTTCTATTAATGATGTATAAGCATTCCCTTTTCCTTGCATCTGTGCCAACATCTATTGGTTTTTGACTTTTGAATAGTCATTGTTCTGACTTTTATTTCCTTCTGTGCATTTGTGTGCCCATTGGTTAGTTCTGATTTATTAGAGAGTACATGTCCTATTTGATTTTCTGTTCTTGAGATATTTCACTTAGGATAATGGTCTCTGATTCCTTCCAAGTTTTTGCAAAAGGTATTAATTTGTCTTTTTTAATGGCTGACTCCATAGTATACATTTCGTTAATCCACTCATGAATTGATGGGCTCTTGGGTTAATTATAGGTCTTTGCAATGAACACTATTCAGGTGGTTTTAGCCAACGGGGTAGCTACAGCGATTCTACCATGTTGTTTTTATTACTGTAGCCTTATAGTATAATTCTGTGTGCCTGATGAATAACAAATGACTCTATTAGCGTGTGGATCTTAATCAGTAGCAGTTTCATTACTTGCAGCAAGTACAGAGATCCCTGGGAATATTCTCCAAAGCAGTGTCTTCCAGAGGGAAAATGGCATGGAGTTTTGCTTTTTTTTGTTTTTTTTTTGAGACAGAGCCTCAAGCTATCACCCTGGATAGAGTGCTGTGGCATCACAGCTCATAGCAACCTCTAACTCCTGGGCTCAAGCGATTTTCCTGCCTCCGCCTCCCAAGTAACTGGGACTACAGGTGCCCACCACAATGCCCGGTCAATTATTATTATTATTATTTTGGTTGCAGCAGTCATTGTTGTTTGGCAGGTCCAGGCTGGATTCGAACCCGCCAGCTCAGGTGTATGTGGCTGGCACTTTAGCCCGTTGAGCCACAGGCGCCCAGCCAAGATGGAATTTTTTAATGGGCAAAAAAGAAAGAAAAATATGTATCATCACATGGTGGGGGGGGAGTTTCCATTAGCATAGGTGTGGTGAGTCCACAATGCTAGTACATAGGTTGCATGTTCTGGTAATGAAATTATAGTTCCTCCTTGGGTGGACACTTTAACATAGCGTTTAGAAAAGTTCACTTGAATTCATCTATAAGTTTCTAGGGTCTGTCAAGAGTTAGTTATAGCCAACTAGGTAGCTACATGTTTCACAACCTGCAAAACAGGCTGATTGAACAAGGTGGTTGAATTCTTATAGTCCCTGGGCACCCTTCCTTCCTACTTACACTTGGACCAACAGCATCAGTTCAACCCCTGTTAGAAAGGTTAACTCTAAAACCCCATTCTAGACCCATAGAACTAGAATCTGCAGTTTAACAAGATCATCGGGTGATTCATACACACATTTAAGTTTGTGAAGCGCTAATCTAAAACCCTTACAAATAGAAAATCATCTCTTTGAGAAAAAACAAGCAACTAAAGTGTTCTACCCTGGTAAAATTAACTCCTGATTTTTTTTCCTTTAGTTTTGAACATCTTAGAAAATGATTAAAGTGCACAAGTAATCTATTCTCTTTGTTCTTGCTTTTCATGGTCCATTATTCAGTTATAAGCCTAGCCATGAAAATCTATATACTCTTTCATTTTCCTCAAACCAATTGTTCTTAAATATGATCCCTGGACAAGCAGCATCCCTCAGTACCACCTGGGACTCTATTAGGTCTCTACATGTTTGGATCCCAACCAAGACCTATTGAAATGTGGGACCCAGAAATCTGTGTTTACAAAGATCTCCAGGTGACTTTGACATCCTCTAAAATTTGACAACCAATGCATTAGTTCTTGACAAATAACACAGTGATTGAATAGTGGTACTTATACTTCATCATAAAGCTTTCATTAAGAAGATTTTCCTTTGTTTTTCAAATAAGATAGTGGATAAATGTGTAGAAAAATGTATGTTGTGAACTTTAGTTTCATTGAAAATAAGCCACCATTCTAAAAATAAGAACATAGCCTCTTCCTGCAAAAGTGGCTAATTCTTTGGAAAGAGTAGGCTCTGGAGTTTGCCCTCTTGTCGTCTTGGTTAACTCTTTCTCCATCTCTTTTGACATTTCATTGTATTTGGTTGCTCCTCTGTGCACTTCTCTTGTGAAAGGCCTTTCTTTGCTTGGCTTTTTGATGGTTTTTTCCCTGCGCAGGCTGACTTTGCCCTTTGACAGGTCTCTGTCTTCGCCGTCTCCACAGCAATCATCCCCTCAGCTGCCCTGCAGAGTCTCTTAGTTGTGTTCTAGTAAAGATTAAATCCATGACGTGCATGCGGGATAGTGCCCTTCAACTCTTCTTTGTGCCGCTCTGTCTAGTGAGGAGACGAGTAACCTTCTTGAATTTGCCCACAGAATGCCGTTTCCCCATAGCGTCTCAATGCAGTGTTGAAGTTTGGCTCTCCCGTAAGATTTTTAGCATCAGCTGATGTGTGCTCTTGTGTCCTTAAACCAGAAGCACAAGTTAAGCATCTCTTTCAAAACAAAGCAGAATAACTTACACCTGTCAGGAAGAATGAAGAATTTTATCTTGGGATATAGCTAGAGAAACTAGAATATTATATTTTTAATCAGTACCATGCGCTAACCGATTGCGCAACTGGAGCTCTTAGAATATATATTTTTAAATCAGTTCTGGCATTAAGTCCTGATGCTAGTTATTGTCATGTTGCTAGTTATTGTAACAGCCTGATTGAACTGTGACTGTACCCCATGAGACTTTAGGGAGTAAGTCTGTGCCTTGTCTCCTTCTGGTAAGCTACCTTCAGGCCACATGCTTTATTCAGGCATTCAGATGACAATATGATTACAGTATTGAACTTCCTTCCTTGATGAAATAAGGAACAATTTCCTAAGTCTAGATCTGACTGCATGGTTTCATTAGCGTCAATTAGGCTACCACTAATTTAGCATTAAAAATAGTCATAGCTTTTGGAATAAGAATTACATTCTTTTTTTTTTTAATTTTGTCTCTCATCTTCCCTTTTGAATATCAAAAGGCCAAGTATATTATTGATGGAAAAAGGCTAACTTGTGACAGGAGAGCAATTAGTGCAAAGACCATGAATAATTAAAATAAATGCTCTCATTGTTTTAGGACCGAGGTTGCTCACTGGGGTTGTTATTTTTTCTTCTTTTTATAAGCCATATAATTGTAATGTGATTTTTTTTTAATATTAAGACATTGGATAAAAGATCAAGTCCTATAAGAAACAGACCCTTTCTTTCTTTGTTTTCTTTTCTTCTTTCTTGAGACATAGTCTCACTTTGTCTCCCATGGGTAGAGTGCTCTGGCATCATAGCTCACAGTAACCTCAAACTCTTTGGCTCAAGTGATCTCTTGTCTCAGCCTCTGGGGCAGCTGGGACAACAGATGCCCACTATAACCCCTGGCTCTTTTTTTTTTTTCTATTTATCTTTTTCTTTTTTAATTTTTTTTTTTCAAACAGAGTCAGTAGGGTGCTGTGCTGTCATCACTCACAGCAACCTCCAACTCATGGGCTCATGTGATCCCAAGTAGCTGGGACTTCAGGCCCCTGCCACAAGCCTGGCTATTTTTAGAGACAGGGTCTCACTCTTGCTCAGGCTGGTCTCAAACTCAGGAGCTCAGGCAATCTACCCACTTCGCTTCCCACACTGCTAGGATCACAGGTATGAGCCATCACACCTGAACTCTTTATTTCCTCTTGATATTTTTCATCAATATCCTAAAAAATGAGTTTGAAAATAGATGAGGTGTAACCAAAATAGATGAGGTGTAACCAGTGCATGAAAAGAAAAGAGAAGACTAGGAGTATTTTTGAATAAAACTTCTGGCTTTTCCAAGTTTGTCGTTTCTATAAACATCTCTCTCCTTTCACTATGGCGTAATCCTGACCATGAACACTTTTGTTCCTCTTTTTCACTGTTTCCTGATTGGGAAGTGAAGAAAGAAAAAATTATGTTAAACACATGGAATAGAGAAGCTCAGAGCCACACAAGTAAAAGTACGCATTCATACTTCCTAATGATCATGCTTTCTGTCTTGAGAACCTTACCACTCAGTCATAACCTTAAGAAAATCAACTAGACTATTGAATATTTCTAGAAATGTGTCAGTCTTTAGGTGATTTGTCTTCAGAATAACTTGTTCTTTATACAGGTCATGCATTCCAAATCAACAATTTGGAAAATATAAATCTTATATTGGTAAGTTCGGCAAAAAATCTGAACATTTTTAATTATTGTGGTTAAAGTTATATGATATGTGAACTGGGAATGTCCTTGAAGGACCTGTGGAAGATGAGCTCTGCGGCTGAACCTCTGGCTACATAATCTTTATAAAACCACTTAATCTCCCTGAGCTTTTTGTCTGCTGATAAAAATGGAATAATAATTTGTTTTTCTCTGTTTTGTTTCAAAAAATTAAAGCCCTGTATGTGAAAACCTTATGAAAACCACAAAATTCTATTCAAATGGCTTAAAGATTTTGGAGTTTGATATCCTTTTTGTATTATGCATCTATAAATCAAAGCTCCGTGATCACATCAGAATTAGCAATTTGTAAGGCATTCAAGACTCTTGGCGCTTGAGACAGAGATCAGATTCAATCTAGCTTAAGCAACAATGTAACTTGATTGATCACATACTCAGAAAGTCTGGGAGGCACAGGAACCCACACTGAGATGGAATTCTCTAGCATTGTGGTTCCGCAAGGAAGAGGTGCTCACACTGGCAGGTGCAGAAACACTCCCATTTAAATGTCAGTAAGGGCCCCAAGCTCAAGAATTTACAAGTAACTCCATTGTGAGTATTTGAGCCAGTCTTTACCTTTTCTTAGTAAATGTAATTCCTTAAATGGTGTGAGCAGATAACAGGCTTTGTTGGCTCTGTCATTATCTGCTGAAGGAGTTGGCACAATTATACTGACCAACAGTGGAGTTGATGAAAGTTCGAATTTACAAACAATGATTAAATGTTATCACTTGCCTTTATTTTGACAAATAAAGTTCACAAACTACCTATTACAATAAATTGTCAAAATAACTCAGTTTTGAGTCTTATCAGTTGTGAGGTGAGGTGGAAGCAAAAACATAGCAAGGAACACACTCAAACATAGAATTTGATAGAGGGACTTGGGGAGGAGGGTGAGTAATCTATTGATTGGCCTTTGCGTTTAAGTAATTGAGCAAGTGATTAGGTGACTAGATTGCACTGGGTCATGTGTTCACACTCAGTGCCACTATGTAGAAAAAAATTGGTGCAATAAAAAGGGGTATGTTTAAAGTGCAGAGGAATTTCTTTCTAGAAATCATTCAGATTTTTTGCCTTCCTGAAGAAATCAGTGATCCTCTTATAAACTATAGATGATGCTATTTCTTTCATCTGTGTAAATATAAGAACTATCAGTTTTCATGTCGTAGAGTAGCACAACCAACCTCTGCATTCACATCAATTAAAGCTCATTTTTATAATCATTGTCGAATGATCAATTTTCTTTGCAGCACAATGAGTCTTCCAAATGAGAAAAATCACAAGAAGGAAAATGGCATTCTCGTAATGTGCCAAAAGCAGGCAATTTTGAAAATGTAAAACAGCTGAGCTCACTTGACATTTCTTGATGTCATCTGCCAGCAGAGAAGACTGCTAGAGAGCTCCCTTTCCTGGTGATATTTTTCCAGAATTATGCCACACTTAGAGAATTACATATGATTTACTGAAGAGGAGATGGGCCAAAAAGGGATATTTCCATTTCAAAGTCTACTAGTGCCTAGAAAACAAATGCCAAGTAGTATTGCATCTGGTTATTTTAACCAGTCCTGTCACACACTTTCTTCATGGGACCAAAGTGGGGGCATTGGTTTTGATATTTATGTGAGGACTTGACAGTGTTCATAAATTATGGTTGTTAATCTGGCCTTAATGTGGCAAAGAACTGTGGTGGTACAGAAGGGTCTAACACAAATCAAGATTTTTAAAGCATGTGAACAGAGAGCTCTTCAGGGGAGATATAGCAGGGGGCTAATAGAAACTTAAGCTCAATGCTTCATTTTTTCCTCTAAAGAAAAAAGATTAAGACTATACCAAATATATGGCTTCTGGCATATATACACGTTTTGCAGAAAGAGAAGTAACAACAGGAACTGAGTAGGAAAAGGCAATTCTTCCTCTGGGAGGATAAATTTTAGTAAAGTCATATAGTTCAACTTCTAAGAGAAAGTTATTAGTATGCCTTTTCAAAGATGTTTGCTTATATTTCAGCAAATACGTGAGCATATGTTTTCAACATCTTGATGTGGTGTTTAGGGATGCAGCCCAAAGTGACAAAAGGACCTACAGATGCGATGCCCGTTTTCTTAATGGTATTTGAGAAAAACTGTTTGTTATACACAGATGTGCAATGACATTTACCAAATATGTGCTGATATTTTTGAATTAAGCACACTGTTCTGTAATGTGCCAACTTACAGGAAACCGCGTCATTATACCTGTTCTTCCAGAAAAACCCATCTCAGTAGCTTGCCAGAGATTGAAGCTTGTGATTGAGGCTCACAATCTGATGTGTTCTGGGCCTTGCTAAAGTGTGATGGGCCCTCCTATGTGATGAAAAACCCACTGAAACTGTATCTCATTAGTCCACGGCTCCTCCGTCTCTGTTTCCTTTTCTAGAGAATCACAAATCATCTAATAATTTTTATTCTAGAATTATTTTCTGTGCTTTGACATCAATTAAATTATATGAGACTTGGCTTATTCTGTTCATAATAGAATTAATAGCTGTCCTGAAATGAATTGGGAGACATTTATAGCTAAGAGCATGAGATAGGACTATGTATTAGTTATTCATATGGCAGATGTTTATTGGTCCTTTACTATGTGCCAGGAACTGGGATTACAAAAATGAAGAAGACACATGTCTTGCCTTGAAAAGCTCTGTGCTATTGTTAGCCAGTTTTCTTGTCTTATTAACACACTCTCAATCGTCCTTCATCTTAATTTTCCTCTTACCCTCGCAGCCTGGCTAAACCTGGATGCATTTCAGCAGAATGCTTCTTTTTCTTCCTCTGAGTTAGTGAGCCAACTCGCATGATCACTTTCCATTCTTTTTTTCTTTTTCAAGTCTCATAGAATTCATTATCACTACCCAACAGGTTAGTGCTAATTTGTTCTCGGTTTTCCTATGTATTTATTAGCTAGCAATATCATTAAAGGACATTAATGAAGGGCATATATTAGGTACCAGGTACGACATTGAGTATCTGAGAACAATTCACATAAGTTATTTCATTCATATCTGAGGACAATTATTATTTCTGTTTCTTAAAAGAGACCAATGAAAGCTTTCATATATGCCCAAGGCCACACACATTCCTGTGTGATGGAGACAAAGGGCTCACAACAGAACAAACTCCAAATTACTGGCTCTCGTTGTAGCATGCTGTCTCCTGCCTTTATTTCTTTTAAATCCTTCAGAGTCTCAAAGTCTGTTCATACATCATTGACTGAGACACCATTTTCTTTATCAAAGTTGATCCTTTAGCTACTGAAAAATTTTATGGTTTAATCGGTCCTTGAAGTGATCCAGTTCCATTTCTCATCCACCTCAGTAAATCCTGTCTCCACCTTTTCATTAGGTGGGTTACTTGAGCACTTTATATGCTGGGAAACATCTTAACACAATATTCCACCATTGCTATACTCCTCTTGTATTTATGTTGACTCTTAACAGCCAACCCTATTTGACAATTGAGAAGAAAATGATTCTTAATGCACCACAACCATTATCTGCTGAGCTGGTTTAAATTTACATTTGTCTGGATGCTGCTTGTAGTCTCAGCTACTTGGAAGGCTGAGGCAGGACTGTTTGAGACAGGAATTCCAGTACACTAAGTTCGGCATCGATGTAATGACTTCCTGGAAGTGGTGGCTACCAGGTTGTCTAAGGAGGAATGAGTCAACCTAGTCAGAAATCAGAAATGGAGTGGTTCCAAACCCCTTGCACACTGTTGGTAGACATATTCATTAGTTCAGCCAATATAGAAAACAGGATGGAACGTCCTAAAAAAATTAAAAATAAAACTAACATGTGATCCAGCAATCCTACTTCTGAGTAGATATCTAAAAGAAAGGAAATCAGCATGTCAAAGAGAAACTGCACTCCCATGTTCACTGTAGCATTATTCGTAGTACCCACAGCCAAGATCTGGAAACAAGCTAAGTGTCTATCAGCGGATGAATAGATAAGGAAACTATGGGGGTATATGAACAATGGAATACTGTTCAGCCATAAAAATGGAGATCCTGCCATTTGCTCAATGTGGATGAACCAGAAGGACATTATGTTAAGTGAAATAAGCCAGACATAGAAAAATGAATGCCACATGATCTCATTCACATGTGGAATCTAAAAGTGAAGATCTCATAGAAGTAGAAAGTAAATGGTGGTTATTAGGGGCTGGCGATGGGGTGAGGGGAGATGGGGGGAGATATACACACACACAAAGTATATATATATATGTGTATGTGTATATATATATATATATTTTTTTTTTTTTGGAAACAGAGTCTCACTATGTCACCCTTGGTAGAGTCCTGTAGCATCTCAGCTCACAGGAACCTCTAACTTTTAGGCTTAAGCTATTCTTTTACCTCAGCCTCCTGAATAGCTGGGACTACAGGCACCCACCACAGCACCTGACTCCTTTTTTATTGCAGTTGTCATGGTTATTTAGCTGGCCAGGGCCGGTTGAACCCACCAGCCTCAGTGTATGTGGCCCATGCCCTATCTACAGAGCTACAGGCACCATTCATAGTGGGGATATATTGAGAAAAGATATAAAGATTCAATTATAAGAAATAAGTTTGAGATATTGTATAATAAGCATGACAATCATAGTTAATAAAACACCAAGAGAATGGATGTATTCTTACCATAGAAATGACAACTATGTAAGGTAATATAAATGTTAATTAGCTAGATTTAGTTATTCATATTAGGTATATTTTAAAACATCATAGTAAACTAAAACATCATAGTATAAATAATTGAAGTCTGTGTCATAGTGCATAGTAAATATCCAATAAAAGTACCACAAATAATGATCTTCATGTACTAAAATAAATCACCAACCACTTGAGCCTTGTATTCTTAACATTTGAAAATAAGTTGAAAAAATTGTTATGTTAGTACATCATTTTCTACTAATTTTTAGTCATTTTCTGCATGGTATGAAGCCAACCAACATTTAAGAGAATGCAAGAGAAGCAGCTATTTTATTTCTATCTGGTTCATTACAGGGCAGTTCCCTCTACCACATCCTTTCCAACATGAGAATATCATGAAAACGTTGATGGTGATTGTCTACTGTTCAGTGTATGATCATGATTAATGTCCAATTTTATGATCTTCTTCATCTACTATGTAAGCCATTATATGTCATTATAAAGATAACTTTTCTATGTAAAAAAGGTTAAAATATATCCTTTAAACTAATGGGAAAGCGGGTTGCACCGTGGCGACATTGGTGCATTCCAGATGCACAATAAAGAGAAAATGGTCTTTTCTAATTATGAAGCATTTGTCTGAGAACATTCTGGCAGTTGGAATTTAGCTTTAGGCTAACATATGTCTTAATAATGTTGAGAAGCAATTGCAGGCTTTATGGAGACCCTCAAGCTCTGTTCTAAGCTTATGATTCTGTCACGCCAAGTATTTGAGTGATCACAGACAATTCAAGCATTAATGAACAAAGGGTAGAATGAAGCTCTTGGAATTCCTTGGGTATATATTAAAATGCCTTCTGGTGTGAGCTGATGCTTTTTGATGTTGAAGGTGAGGTACAAGAGATAAGCTATTGATGTCTTTCCTTCATGAAACACAATTTCTGAGAGGATGTTCCTTTAGAAGACCTTAGCATATGAATTGGTACACTGAGTAAAGAAGATCCACTCTCACCAGTGGGCAGGCATCATTCAATCTGCCGAGGAGCCAGGTAGATGAAAAGGGCAGAGGAAAGGCAAATTCATTCTCTCTTCTCAGCCTCCATAATTGCATGAGCTAAGTCTGCTAATAATACCCTCTTATCTCTCTCTGTATTGTTGGTTCTCTCTGGAGAATACTGGCTAATAGAAATTTCTTTGAGTTGGGCCTTGCAGGGATGTATAAGAGTTTCAGAAGACAAGTGGGTCGAAAGCCGTTCTAGATTGAGTGACCATTGTGAGCAAGGTCATGGAATAAAGCAAGGGCTTTATTCTGGAGGGGAAGGGGATTGAAGCAGGAGAGAAGGTTGAGGAAGACCTGGGTAATGCTGCCCGTGCTTGCTTACGTAATTTGAACTCTGCCTTAGAAACTTCATATATGTTTACCCATGTTTAGAATTCCAGTCTCTTTTAGAATAAATGATATTTCACTGTAAATATTAACATATGCCACATTTTACTTATCCATTCATCCCTTGATAGACATTTGGGTTATTTCAACCTTTCCTCTATTACAAACACTGCTGCTGTGTGTATTAATTTACAAGTTTCTATTAGTGTTTCTGCTTTCAATTCTTCTGGATATATACCCAGAAGTGGAATTGCTAGATAATATGGAAATTCTATGTTTAATATTT
This sequence comes from Arctocebus calabarensis, assembly GCA_963573935.1. NCBI lineage: Eukaryota > Metazoa > Chordata > Mammalia > Primates > Lorisidae > Arctocebus > Arctocebus calabarensis. The sequence goes on along the minus strand of CAUYON010019815.1, from coordinate 5,217 downwards.
TGAGGAACCACCAAATCTTTTTCCATGGTGGCTGTACCATTTTACGTCCCCACCAGCAATGCACAGGAGTCCCAATTTATCCACATTCTAATCAATACTTGTTTTTTTTTATTAGTAATAGCCATCACAATGGGTATGAAATGGCATATCTTTGTGATTTTCATTTGTATTACCTTAATGTTTAGAGCTGTTGAGTGTCTTTTTATGTCTTTGTTAGCCAGATACATGTATATGTACTTGGTGAAAAATTATGCCCCAAACTTACTTGCCTGACACTTGGTAATACTGTGAAGCTTCACCTTGGCCTCACAGTGATCTGAGTGTTGAGGTGTTAATCCTGGGACTCAGAACAAACTGGCACATTTATTTCTATAGTGGACATATCTGTTGGACCAAGTGACTACAGAATGTTTTTAAGAAAATTATACTTTATGATAGCAAGGATAATTTTAAAAGTATAAGAAGATAGTTTGAAGGTAAGAGTCTTATATCTATAATGTACAAGTAAAAGAGAATTGCAGGCTCCTCTTGCTCATTAGAAGTCATTTGGGTTAGTATGTATTTACATGGTTCTCACTCGTAAAATGGCAGCTAGTTGCAAATACAGGGATGCCTGTGCTTTTGAATAATATGAATGTAACATTCATTATTTCACTGTTTTATTTCCATTCCTATGTCTCGGCTAGAAAATTGAGGAATAGAGTCAAATTCTCTCTCCTTGACATGTGTTGTCCATTTCAGATCCTTAACAGATTTCAAATCCATATGCCTCCTTAGCTTCATTACAATTATCACAATCCACTCTGTAGTTAATTCCAAGAGCTGCTAACTGATGTCTACCTCTGTCATTTCTCTCTGTCTCTTTTATCTCCATCTCTATCTCTCTATCTCTACCTCTATCATCTCTTCTTCTATCCTCTCTCTCATCTCTATGTCTATCTCTACCTCGACCTCTCCCTTGAGACCTGTCTTCTTTCATTATAGGATTAGGCTACTCCTAGCACAATCTTATTAAAATGAATCACAAGCTTTCAATTCTCCAGTGTCCCCTCCTCACTGACCTTGGGTTCAAGTCTTAACTCTACAGCAAGATAAATAAGAACATTTGGCCTCTAACCATTTCTGCTTTATCACTTCAGTTTTACTTCTGACTGCCTCCTAGCATCTTAGCATCCTGGACCACGTTCAGGTTCCTCCAAGTTACTTTTCTTCTTTCTATATATGATGAGACACTTCTTTCTGGAAAGCATGATGGTGGTGGTGGGATAACAGATAAAAATGTCTAGATGTATGCTTGGTATGCTTAGTTTGGGCACCTGCTGAGTCAGTCTTAACCCTTTAGTTATTGAACTGTGTGGATCCTAGGGGATGCTAAGGCAAGGCTGAGGGGAGCAGTCAGAGAACTCAGGGGAGGAGCTATTTACTACGTACAGTACAACCTGTGTAAGTTGACTACCCAGGGGACTGTAACAAATTACTCGACATACAGAGATGGTCAACATAAAGAGCTAGGCCTACTCTACTGATATGTACATGTGCATGTCCAGTCTGTGAAAATGAGGTCAACTTAAGGAGGTGGTCAATGTAGGAGGGGGTTTTGAGTTTTTAACACATGGCATGCCCGTATGGATGCAGACCAGCTAAATATCAACCCTATCCTCATCATTCCCACCACCTCCTTCTCTGGATTACTCCATCCTCTAGGACTTGGCTTAGAAGAAGGATCCTAATCTTGTAGATGCCATGGACCTACTTATCAATGTGGCAAAGCATACAGACCCTTCTAAGAATAACAGTTTAAAAAGCATAAAATAAAATACCTAGGGTAACGAAAGAAACCATTTCTACTGAAATGCAGTGATAACATTTAGTAATCAATTATGGTATAATAACTTATTTTCATAAGGTCTATGGGTGGATCTAGTAACTGCCATAATTTTAAAGTAGTGGTGAGTGTAAATTATATTTAAGATATCTGTAGCAAATGTAGGATGATATAAAAATAGCATGGTTTCTATTGGTGACAAACCACTACTGTGGTTTGTTGCTCAGATTTCCAAATGAAAGAAAGGCAAAATTTCAGTTATAGGTTAGTAAAAATAAAGGTGTTGTTTTTTTCCCATTATATTCAAGAACCTCTTGAGTTCCATCCATGGACACCTTAGGGCTCTGTGATTGCCAGGTGTCTTAGTCGACAGACTGTTGCAACAAATAAATATGGTGTTATATCCCACTGTGAGTTGAAATAATCATAAGCAGTGATTAAGCATTTAAAAATGCTTTTAAAACATGTAGCCCACCAAAGATCATAGTTTAGTCTATTCCACTTTAAACATGTACAGAATACTTACAGTAGCATATTGTTGGGTAAAATTATCTAACACAAAGCCAATTTTATAACAATGTATTGAATATCTCATGTAATTTGTGAGAAAATTGTGCATTCATACTGTCTCTACTGAATCCATATTACTTTCACATCATAGTAAATTTGAAAAACCATAAGTGGAACCATTGTGAATTAAAAACTATCTGTATCACAGACAGGGTAGCTTGAACAACCAACACTGATTTCTTACATTTCTAGAGGCTAGAAGTCCAATATCAGGGTACCACCATGGTCAAGTTCTTGGTGATGTCTGCCTTCCTAGTTAGTTCCTCCTATGGCCTTTTCTTGACATGTTCACATACAGTGAGAGAGCTCCTCTCTTTATAAGGGCACTAATCCCATCATGTGGGCTGCACCCTTATGACCTCATTTAAATCTAGTCATCTCCCGCAGGATTCACCCTCTAATATTGTAACATTGGGGCTTAGGGCTTCACTATTTGAATTTTGGCAAACATTTAGTCCATAACAACCATGTGTAGATCCCTGGCTTAGATAATTGTCTTCCTGCTAAGCCTTAGTTGGTCAGCTCTTCCCAGCTCCACCCACAGAAAGTATGCATTGCCTTTTCTGTGTATTCACAATGCCAGAAACTTACCCATGGTAACACTTATCTCTTGATTTGTTTTTCTTCTATGATAGACTGGGAACCAGCAAGTATTTTCTGTAAGGGGCCAGATAGGAAATATTTTAGGCTTTGTGGTCCATATGGTCTCTGTTGCACTTATTCAGTTCAATATGTAAATTAGTGGATATGGCTGTGTTCCAGTAAGACATTTATGGACACTGAAATTTGTTTAATATAATTCTCACGTAGCACGAAATATGCTTCTTTTAAAATTTTTCATTTTTAGCTCACAGACTGTACAAAAACAGCCCACAGGCCAGATTTGACATGAGTAATAGTTCGTCCACTTTTGTACTCAATCACTAGTTTTCTTGAAGGCAGCACTGTAAATTTGTTTTCTATCCTTTACATCTAGTCCTGATGTCTGCCATATTGGTGTAAAATAAATATGGGCTGAATAAATATTTGAGTCTATAAGTGCTTTATAATCACATATGCTTTCTCAATATTCTTCCAGAATTTGAATTGAACAGCAGATGAATTCCCCAGTAGGAGAATTTAAGCCAAATCAAATTTTGTGGTCTCAGAGTCTAGCATAATTTTATAGCTCCTTCCTCTGAATCTCAGTTTCTCCTAATGAAGCCCACCTGTTTCCTATGTTGATGGTTTTCCCAGCATATTTGTACAATTACAGATATCAGAGTAACAGAAGTTTATGTGCTTTCCAGTAAGTGGAATGAGCCTTACCCCAACAAATGATACCTGTATATGTCTCAGCAAAGAACTTTAGCTAAATAGTTGAACAAAAAGAAAAATCCCTTCCCATTATTATCTCTGCTTTATGCCCTTGAGAATTAAATGTTCACCAATAGTAATCATCATGAAAATCATGGAAATTTTAGTTATGATGTGCTCATTCTCTACCGTGATTAATATATCACCTAAGATCAAAGGTAAATGAAGACATTTTTAAAAAATGGTCTCTTAGTTGCAGAAGCAACAGAGCTGTACGCAGCAGGCTGTTTAAGAAGAAAAATGTTAATCACAACTCTAATATAACCATGTTTTTGATAATAAGGCAAGGTGATTATTATTAGTCGTGCTTGCCCACCTGTAAAATACTGACTTGACTAATATGTATGTTGGCCAAGGCAAATATAAAAAAGGTTTTGGCATCTTGCCCAAGGTCATGAACACATCTGCAATTCCATCAAGCCATGTTCATTATCATGCATAAATATCTGAAAGGCAAATTTCAGATAGAGACACTAGCCCATATTAAAAGGAAACAAAAACTAAAATGAAATTATTGAATTTTTCAACACATGGATAATAAAATCTGATCAATTCAATTTATGTATTTTAGTGTAACATCACAGATCACCTATGCTTACATTCTTTTTTTTCTCTCTCTTTCTGTCTTTTTTTTTTTTTTTGGCATGTAAGCTTCATGCATATAAATTACATTAATCAACAAATACTCCTACCGCTTACCAAAGGAAAAGCTAATTTCTAGTGGGAAGGGAGGTAATAAGAGATTAGACAGGGGACTTTTCTCTGAAAGAACATACAGATTTATAGAAGAGAACACAGCATAGACCTATGAAAGATAAATAACCATATTGGTAACATGAGGCCTGTATTCCTAGTTACTGAGGAGGCTGAGACAAGAGAATGGCTTAAGCCCAGGAGCTGGAGGTTGCTGTGAGCCGCGAAGCCATGGCACTCTACCAAAGGTGACAAAGTGAGACTCTGTCTCTAAAAAAAAAAAAAAAAAAAACCAGATAGACAAAACCAGATAGAAAAAACTGTAGCAATTCATAGGACAGAGAGGTCATCCGTGGGGAACCAGGGACATTGCCTGCTGCAGACTTAGAATGCTGCAGATAGCTTGATCACAGGACACACACACTCAGCATTCACACACACATGTATACGCGTGTGCAGGCACAGGGCTTCCAAACCTTTGTGCTTGTATTCTCATTGCTGCCATATTCACTAAGACTCTCCTTCCTTGATTCCTGACTGTGGCCTCTGCATGGTGCTCTTTGCTCCTTGTCTGAAACTGCTCACACAACCTTACTGCATTTCCTCACACAGAGCTTTCTTTTTTTATATATATATTTTATTTTATTTTATTGAATCATAGCTGTGTACATTAGTTCAACCATGGGGTACAGTGTGGGGGCTTCACATGCAATCTGAGATATTTTATCAACCTGATTGACATACCGTTCATGATATTTTCTCGTTTACTATAT
>CAUYON010019812.1:0-20987 GCA_963573935.1 Arctocebus calabarensis | reverse complement strand
AGTGTGAGCCACTGTGCCTGGCCTCCAAAATGGCTCCTTTTTTTTTTTTTAAGACAGAGTCTCAAGCTGCCGCCCTGGGTAGAGTGCCATGGCATCACCCCTCACAGCAGCAACCTCAAACTCTTGGGCTTAAGCAATTCTCTTGCCTTAGCCTCCCAAGTAGCTGGGACTATAGGTGCCTGCCACAATGCCTGGCAATTATTTTATTTTTATTTTTATTTTTTTGAGACAGAGCCTCAAGCTGTCACCCTGGGTAGAGTGCTGTGGCATCACAGCTCACAGCAACCTCCAATTCCTGGGCTCAAGCGAGTCTCTTGCCTCAGCCTCCCAAGTAGCTGGGACTACAGTCGCCCGCCACAACGCCCGGCCATTTCTTGGTTATAGCCGTCATCGTTGTTTGGCGGGCCTTGGCTGAATTCGAACCCGCTAGCTCAGGTGTACATGGCTGGCGCCTTAGCCCGCTGAGCCACAGGCGCTGAGCCCGATTATTATTATTATTTTTTGGTTGCAGTTTTCATTGTTGCTTAGCAGGCCTGGGCTAGGTTCAAACCCACCACCTTGGGGCGGCACCTGTGGCTGAGTGGGTAGGGCACCGACCCCATATACCAAGGGTGGCACACAGCTGCCCCGGCCAAACTGCAACAAAAAAATAGCTGGGTGTTGTGGTGGACGCTTGGTCCCAGCTACTTGGGAGGCTGAGGCAAGAGAATTGCCTAAGGCCAAGAGCTGGAGGTTGCTGTGAGCTGTGACGCCATGCCACTCTACCAAGGGCAACAAAGTGAGACTCTGTCTCTAAAAAAACAAACAAAAAAACCCCACCACCTTAGGTGTATTTGGCTGGCACCCTTGCCGATAGAGCTACAGGTGCCACCTTTTTTTTTTTTTCAGACAAAGTCTCACTATGTCGCCCTCAGTAGAGTGCTGTTATGTCACAGCTCACAGCAACCTCAGACTCTTGGGCTTAAACGAGTCTCTTGCCTCAGCCTCCCAAGTAGCTGGGACTACAGGCGCCCACCACAATACCTGGCTATTTTTTTGTTGCAGGTGTCATTGTTTAGCAGGCCAGGGCTGGGTTCAGACCTGCCAGCCTTGGGGCATGTGGCTGGTGCCATAACCACTGTGCTATAGGCACCAAGCCTAAAACTGCTCTTTTAAAAAGTGACTTTTAATCACACATCACATGAAAACTTAAGGGATTCAGTGAAAGCAGTACTCATAGGGCAATTTATAGCAGGAAAGGCCTACAATTAAAAACAAATAAATCAGCTAGAAATGGTGGTTCACACCTATAATCCCAGCACGCTGGGAAGCCAACACAGGTGGATTAGTTGAGGTCAGGAGTTCAATATCCACTTGAGTAAGAGTAAGACCCCCTCTCTACTAAAAATAGAAAAAAATCAGCAGAGCATTGTGGTGGGATCTTTAGTCCCAGTTACTTGTGAGGCTGAGGCAAGAAGATTGCTTAAACCCAATAGTTTGAGGTTGTTGTGAGCTATGACTCTGAGCCCAGGGCAACAGAGTGAGCTATGACTCTGAGCCAGAGTGAGACACTATCTCAAAATAGAAAGAGAGAAACCCCATAAAATATACATTAAGGAACTAGAAAAAGAAATACAAACTAAACCCAAATGTAACAGAAGGAAGCAAATTAGGATTAGAATGGAGATAAATGAAATAGAAAAACAAAAGCACCTTAAAAGATAGTTTCCTGGAAAGATCAAGAAAATTAACAAATCAGGCGGTGCCTGTGGCTCATCGAGTAGGGCCCCGGCCCCATATAGGGAAGGTAGCAGGTTCAAACCCAGCCTTAGCCAAACTGCAAAGCAAAAAAATAGCTGGGTTTGGTGGCAGGTGCTTGTGGTCCCAGCTACTCGGGAGGTTGAGGCAAGAGAATCGCCTAAGCCCAGGAGTTGGAGGCTGCTGTGAGCTGTGTGATGCCACAGCACTCTACAGAGGGCGATAAAGTGAGACTCAGTCTCTACCAAAAAAAAAAAAAAAAAAAGAACATTAACAGATCTTTAGCTAGATGGATTAAATGAAAAAGAAGATGGGTGGCTCATGCTTGTAATGCCAGAACTCTGGAAGGTTGAGGTGGGTAGATTGCCTGAGCTCACAGGTTGGAGACCAGCCTAAACCAGATGGAGACCTCAGTCTCTAAAAATAGCCGGGCATTGTGGTGGTTGCCTGTAACCCCAGCTACTTGGGAGGCTGAGGTAAGAGAATCGCATGAGCCCAGGGTTCTGAAGTTGCTGAAAGCTAGGAAGTCTGAGCACTGTATGGGGACTCCAAAGTGAGACTCTGCCTCAAAGAAAAAAAAATTCATGCACTTCTTATACTTTATTATATATTAAACCTTACAAACAAAAGTAGGGGGAAGAGGCTCGGCGCCTGTGGCTCAATGGGCTAAGGCGCCAGCCACGTACACCTGAGCTGGTGGGTTCGAATCGGGCCCACCAAATAACAATGATGGTGGCAACCCCAAAATGGCTGGGCATTGTGGCTGGTGCCTGTAGTCCCAGCTACTTGGGAGGCGGAGGCAAGAGACTCGCTTGAGCCCAGGAATTGGAGGTTGCTGTGAGCTGTGATGCCGCAGCACTCTATCCAGGGTGAGAGCTTGGGGCTCTGACTCAAAAAAAAGTAGGGGGAAGACTTAACGGTTCCGTACTTTCATATTAGGTAAAGTAGGGACTCTGTCCCCACTTGCTTTTGGAGAAACTCAGTTTCTTGGTTCTCTGATACACTGATGCACCTTGTTGAAAGCACAGTGTCTAGTACACACTGGACTCCAGCTCAGTAGATACCTGTTGAATTAATTAAAGTTTAGCTACACTGTGGTCCCATTTTATATCATCTCCACCTCCTTCCTCCCCTGACCACCTTTCCTAGTGTAAAATATCTTTGCTATCAATTTTGGAACATTTACAATTCCTCCAGCCATTCTCCCCTGGGGTTCTTGCCTAAATTTTCTGAGCTCTTATCTAAATCACCTGTTGAGTCCTACCAGAGAACTTTGAGGTTGGTAAAATATTAGAATTCATTAAAGATTACTCAAAGTCACACTGTTAGAATTAGAATCTGAGGTTTACTCTGGTCCTGTTCATTAAACACTCCAGCTATCTTGTTTTATTTCTGTCCCTCTATAGTCTGACCACATTTAAAATTTTCAAATTTTGTTTATACACCATCTAGTTTTAAAGAAACCAGCAAAATGTATCCTCCATATAAAATCTGAGAAAAAAAATTTTCAAATTGTGCATACTGAGGACTGAATTAATTAATTTTTTTGGTGGGATAATCCCCACCTGATACACACCTCCTGCCAGATGTCTCCCTGATCTTTGATTGTCTTGAAGGCTTTACTCCACAAAGAGGAAAGTTCCCACACCACCTCCTTTCCTGTTTTATTTTGTTTTGTTTTTTTAAAGACAGAGTCTCACTTTATTGCCCTGGGTAGAGTGCTGGTCACAGCAACCTCCAACCCCAGGGCTTAGGCGATTCTCTTGCCTCAGCCTCCCGAGTAGGTAGGACTACAGGCTCCTGTCACACTGCCTGGCTATTTTTTTGTTGTTGCAGTTTGGCTGGGGCTCGAACCAGCCACCCTCAGTATATGGGGCCGGTGCCCTACCCACTGAGCCACAGGCAACCACCTTATTTTGTTTTTTTGAGACAGAGTCTCTTTGTTGCCCTTGGTAGAGTGCCAAGGTGTCACAGCTCACAGCAACTACCAACTCTTGGGCTCAACGATTCTCTTGGACTCAGCCTCCCACGTAGCTGGGACTACAGGTGCCCAGCACAATGCCCGACTATTTTTAGAGATGGGGGTCTCAGTCTGGCTTAGGCTGGTCTTGAACTTGTGAGCTCAATCCACCACCTGGGCTTCCCAGAGTGCTAGGATTACAGGCATGGGCCACTGGCCTGGTCTAACCCAAATTCTTAGAAAAAGGAGATACCTTGAATTTTCAAAGCCTCAGTTCTGGGCATGGAAGAACAGGATTAACTCCAACAGCTGAATGGGGATGTGCCATGTGGTGCTACCAGGGAGAGGAGCTCCACATTGAATTCTAGCCCCACCAGGTAACGGCTGAGCCATCTCAGGCAAGTGACCTCCCTTTTATGAGCCTCAGTCTCCCAGCCTGGAAACTGGCTCTGATGAAATTCAGCCATTAGTTTATTTAGTAGCTATTTTCTCTACACCACAAAGAGTAGTTGATGGGGGCTGGATAACAAATAGACTCCCCTGTTCTGATAGCGTCCTAAGCTTACATGGTGCTTGGGTGACCTAGACTCATAATATCCTTAGTAAATGTCAGTTTTCCCCCTTCTCTCACAACAAGATAAAATCTTGGATGACTGGCCCCAGCTGTCCCTGGTACCAAGGGGACTCTTAGGTTCTCATTTATTATGTGTTTGCACCGTGAAAAAAAATCATCTGCACCTTGACAATCTGCTGTTTCATTCCAAACGCAGTCCAAAGCTACACTCTCATGAAATTAAAAGCAAAATGAGAACTTGCATTAATATCTTACACAAAATACTGCGTTCTCTTAGAAGACTTTTCTCGATTGTAACTTGGGAACAATTAAGATGTCATATTTCGTGTGTGCTTGGTAGTAGAAGGCAATCACTAAAAATCAGTCTGTTGCCTGTGGCTCAGTAAGTGGGGTGCTGGCTCCGTGTATCCAGGGTGGCGAGTTCAAACCCAGCCCTGGCCGAAACTGCAACAACAACAACAAAATCAGTCTGTTGAATGTAATCAGGTAAGAAGTGGACATACCATGTCCGGCCCCTAAAGGGCGCTGTCCCCATCCAAGAAGCTGCGTGATCCGCAGGATTTAAGATTATATTCTCGGCGTTGGGAGGAAACTCCACTAGCCCGCGCACTAAACTGCAGGCGGAGACCCCGCCCCACCCTCACGCATGCGCAGAGCTCGCCGGCCCACCCCGCCCCGTTCTAATCGGGCTCCGGGTTCAGTTCAGGTACTGGGAGGTATGCGGGGGAGAGGCTTCACCTAGGGCGGGGCTGGAGGGGAAGTCTCAGGTCTTGGGACTCCGTTGTCCGTGAACCCCAACTTCGGATACAACCTGGAACCGTTTTCTGAAGCTGCAGGAGGCAATTCCTGGGTATGGGGGCCACCGAGGGGCATTGGCCAGCACATGCCACCTCCTTTATATTGCGCCAGTCCTGTGGTCTCTTGCACTTCTCCAGCTCTTGCAGCCCTGGCCCCCATGGTTCCCAGCCTCAGAGTCGAGTGTCCTGGGTAGTTTGAGGACGCCGGAACCAGGCAGGTGCCAAGAGCCCTAGCCCGCCGCTTCTCCTCCCCCTCCCGCCGCCCAGCCCTACCCTGCAAGGCTGAGCCACTGCAAGGGGCGTCTGGGAGACTACGTGCGGTGGCCCGCTCCTCTAGCGCCTACGCCTTCTGCTCCATTTGCTTTCACAATTGAGCAGAAAAGCCCGGGGCATACTGCCGGGGCCGTGGGAAGCAGGACGATTCGGGCTCTGCAGTCCGAAGCCCGCCTGGGCACTCTCCTGCCCACAGAGTCAGTCGCATTGGGGGCGCCCCTTGCTAACGACTCCCAGGTTGGACACCAGAACTTGCAGCCCCCTGCTAGCCAGATGGAAGCCCAGAGTGACGTCTCAGGGTAATGGGGACCTCTAGGCAGCTCTGTGTGATCCTAATGGGATCTCAGCCCTTAGAGGGGCTTTTTGTGTGACAGTGAGACCCGAGGGGGGGTTCCCCTTGCCTACAATTCTGCCACTATAGGAAACAGTTACATCCATTGTCTGGTGAGCATTGGGAGTTACAGGGGTGAGGTCAGCTCCAGAAAGAAGGATTGTAAGTGGGGTGGTTGGGTTATGTGTCTGATTTGAGTGTGTGTGTGTATACACAGAAACTAACATAGTACCACATGTGGTGCCTAGAACCAAGAGCTCTTAATAAACCTTGAATGAATGAATGAGAAGATTTGGTGACCGAGTGAGCAGGGCTAGAGGGCAACTCCAGCTCTACTCATCCCACCCCTGCCTCCCCTGGGCTCATGCAGACAAAAGTAATTAGGTTGACGCTTTAATCACAGCTAGTTTTCACAGGGGCGGACATGTAAGAGGAAAAAAAGGCAGAAATCCTGGGGACACAAGGTGCTGGCCTAGCTCACAGGCATGCCTTCCTCTAGGACCCCCTCCACCCCTCACAGTTTGGTTCTCAGTAATCTGCTGTTTTCTTGTCTCCCTCAGGACACTGGGTTCCCAAGGAGCCGCCCCAGGCTTAATGATTGTCAGAAGGTGGCTATAAAGGGAGCCTGGGAGGCTGGGTGGAGGAGGGAACAGAGAAAAACTTAACTCAGCAGATCTGGACACTGTGAGTGCTGCAAGCAAGAGCTGTGGTTAGAGACTCCGTGTTCTGGCTCCGAGGGCCTGTTGTTTTCAACAATGGCAGGCCGAGGCTATGGCTATTATCGTGCTGTGATCTTCTCAGCCATGTTTGGGGGTTACAGCCTGTACTACTTCAACCGCAAGACTTTCTCCTTTGTCATGCCATCCTTGGTGGAAGAGATCCCTCTGGACAAGGATGATTTGGGTGAGCTCTGGAAGGGAAGGGTGGTGGGTCAAAGAACACAAAACCAGGAAGACACATTGGGTGTTCATGGCAATGTGTTGTGCACAGGTGTGTACTGTGTGTGGCATAAGTGCACAGCAGAGGCTGGGGGCCAGACAGCCTGCATGTGCAGGGTGAAGAGGCTCTAAGATGCATGTACATGGATGTGTACAGGTGAAAGTTAAGGAAGGCTGCTTATGTAAGGTGCGTGTGTGTTTAATCTGAGTGTGTTTGGGTGGTCTTTGAGTATGGTTGTCTCACCTGTGTGAGTGCATACTGAGGCTGCAGGGAAGTGCTGGCTACTGATATTGTGACTACTGGCAACTGGGAAGGTGGCACAGTGACTTCATGTCTCTTGGCAAACTATCCTTCAGGAGAGACAAGGTCCCTGACTCCAATCCTGAGCCCTTTGCCCCATATTCAGAGGTGGAGCAACAGAACAGCTAGAGGTCTTGGACTCGCATCCAGGGTGAGGTGGGAAATCAGGCATACACAAATCCAGAGGGGAAGCTGCCATGTCCTGTTTCTTTCTGTCCCCTGACAACTACATCTGAGACGTCAGGGGTCAACCTGGGAGACAGGAGAGGTAGCAGGCGTAGTGAGGCCCAATGAATGAGTATCAGGATTGCAGGCAATGCAGGCTCTTGTTCTTCTGGGAAGGAACCTGACTCTCCCTACTAGGCACCCCCACATGTCTGACCCCAGGTCTTCCTCTACCCCTCCTATGCTTCTGTCTTGGCCCCTAATCTCCAGGTATCCTGTTCCCTGCTCCCTTCCCCTGCAGGGCTCATCACCAGCAGCCAGTCCGCAGCCTATGCTATCAGCAAGTTTGTGAGTGGGGTGCTGTCTGACCAGATGAGTGCTCGCTGGCTCTTCTCTTCTGGGCTGCTCCTGGTTGGCCTAGTCAATATCGTCTTTTCCTGGAGTGCCACAGTGCCTGTCTTTGCTGCTCTCTGGTTCCTTAATGGACTGGCCCAGGGGCTGGGCTGGCCCCCATGTGGGAAGGTCCTGCGAAAAGTGAGTACTTTTTTGGATTGGCATAGACTAGAGAATGCCTAAAGTGCATGGGGGAGCACCGCTTCTTTTTTTATTTTTTTGAGACACAGTTTCACTATGTTGCCCTTGGTAGAGTGCCATGGTGTCATAGCTCACAGCAACCTCAAACTCTTGGGCTTAAGCCATTCTCTTGCCTCAGCCTCCCAAGTAATTGGGACTACAGGTGCCCACCACAACGCTTGGCTATTTTTTTGTTTTAGTTGTCATTGTTGTTTGACAGGCCCGGGCTGGATTCGAACCCACCAGCTCTGGTGTATGTGGCTGGCGCCCTAGCCACTGAGCTACAAGCGCCGAGCCGGAACACCACTTCTTAGCACCACCACCACCCCAATCCACAGCAGGTTCTTCAGGAGTTCCGGGTCAGCTCCTATTGCTTGTCAAGATATTTTAGGAGCCTGAGGTGTGGGGATCAGGTGGCAGATGGGGGGACTGCCCTGCCAAGTAGACGTGTCCTCTCTCTCATCCCTGTAATGTGAGCTTCTGGATCTGCCTCACCTGATCTCCACCCTCAGCATGACATGGGCTCTAGGCTAGGCACCTACTTTGTCCCCCCCTCACCCCACAGTGGTTTGAACCATCTCAGTTTGGCACTTGGTGGGCCATCCTGTCAACCAGCATGAACCTGGCTGGAGGGCTGGGCCCTATCCTGGCCACCATCCTCGCCCAGAGTTACAGCTGGCGCAGCACACTGGCCCTGTCTGGGGCACTGTGTGTGGTTGTCTCCTTCCTCTGTCTCCTGCTCATCCACAATGAACCTGCTGATGTTGGACTCCGCAATCTGGACCCCACCCCTTCCAAGGGCAAGAAGGGTGAGCCCCCACCTAAGCCAACCACTGGGGCACCTTCATGTGTCATTTGTTGGGCAGATTTTTTGTTGAGAATTAGCTATATGCCTAGTCCTGTGCTAGCCAGTGGATTTAGGGGAAGGAGTGGGAAGGGAGGGGGGGCAGTATACAAACGCCATCCTGAGAGGCAGTTAGGTACCAGACAAATGGCAGGGCCAAGTGCTGTGACTCATGTTATACCTCCCAACACAACACAGACTCCCTTGTCCTGGATAGCATCCTAAGCTTACTGCCTTCCTCCATCCACCTTGGTCCTGTTTCTTTCATTCATTGAGGCTTGCAGGACAGTGGGTAGAAGAGAGCAGTGGGGTGAGGGGATACCCTTTATGCAGATCCTGGTTGTGCTGATGGACTCTGCCCCTGTGGCTGGTTAATGAATGGTGGGGGCTCAGGTGGGAGCAGAGCAGCAATGGCAGAGCCTGAGGCCCAGCCTCTTCCGATCTCCAGGTTCTGCGAAGGAGGAGAGCACCCTACAGGAGCTGCTGCTTTCACCCTACCTGTGGGTGCTCTCCACTGGCTACCTTGTAGTGTTTGGAGTAAAGACCTGCTGTACTGACTGGGGCCAGTTCTTCCTTATCCAGGAGAAAGGACAGTCAGCCCTTGTGGGTAAGATGAGTTGTTGAGACGGGGTGGGCATAAGGAGCAGGAAGGAACCAGTGCAGGGGATGGGAAAGTCAGGCTTTATCCCTTTAGGGGTAAAGGCTGCTTTCCTTTAAGCTCTTTATTCTTCCCTGAGGCCAGGCACTACTCAAGTAGCTATGGCCAGTCACCCTTGGGGACCCTGTAACTCTCTGGGTTTAAGCCACTGTGGGACAATCCCAAAGTGTAACACCCTTCCATCCTCCCCTTCCCTCTTCCCACAAAACTCCCCACTGCAGGTAGCTCCTACATGAGTGCCCTGGAGGTTGGGGGCCTTGTAGGCAGCATCGCAGCTGGCTACCTGTCAGACCGGGCCATGGCAAAGGTGAGTGGGCAGAAGGGACAGGAAGGAGAAGGGTCCTTTGAATCTTCCCAGCATGGCTGGGACAAGCATTGGAGAGATATGAGTCCTGGGGCACAGGCAGGTTGGCAGATGGTGGTTCTAGGCTACTTTTAATTTTCCAGGGGATTTGAAGGTAAAGCTCTTAGGAGTAAGTTCCAACCAATGTCAAGGAGATCTAGAATTCCTTGCAGCCTAGCTGTAGCCTTCTCCATAGCCTTAGGAAAACTGGGGCTGGGCACAGTATAGGTGCAGCTCCCTAGCACGTGTCCCAAGCCTGCCCCAATTGGGGTGGAGGAAGGGATGTTGTGGAGTTTGCCCTCAAACAGAATGGGCAGCTCCCAGGGCCTCCCAGAGGTGCCCAGGGCCACGAACTGTGGTGGGGTTGCCAAACACCTGTCAGCAGAGGCCCTGCTGTGTCAGAGTCCAGGAGTGGGGGTTCTCTGCCCTGAGGGCCTGACTTTGCTGGTACTGTTTCCATAGGCAGGGCTGTCTATCTACGGGAACCCTCGACATGGCCTATTGCTGTGCATGATGGCTGGCATGACAGTATCCATGTACCTCTTCAGAGTAACAGTGACCAGTGACTCTCCAAAGGTAATTAAGGAGGGCCTGTCTGCCAAGCAGAGTATAAGGAGAGAAAATAAGGGTCACTGATTCAGTCTTTCTCTCCTTGGCTCCAGATTGGGCCAATCCTTTGTCTCTCAGGGATTTTTTTTTTTTTTTGAGACAGAGCTTCACTTTGTTGCCCTCGGTAGAGTGCTGTACCATCATAGCTCACAGCAACCTCAAACTTATGGGCCTTAGCCTTCCAAGTAGCTGGGACTACAGGTGCCCACCACAACACCTAGCTATTTTCAGAGAGGGTGGTCTTGCTCTTGCTCAGGCTGGTCTTGAACTCCTGAGCTCAAGTGATCCGTCTGCCTCGGCCTGCCAGTGTTAGGATTACAGGTGTGAGCCACCATGCCCAGCCTGTCTCTCAGAGATTTCTTTTATCAGTTAATTGTACTGAAGTTCATTTCCTCTGCTTTCCGGTTCTCCTCCTCCACTCTGGGCCTGGTTTTCTTCTCTTCCCTGTGCTCCTCTAGGATGTTGCTTTTTGGACTCCAGCTCTTCACCCTCTTGCTGAGCTCACAGGCTTTACAGAGTGTGAGGTGCCTTAAAGATATCTGTGGTTCTTCACCTGGTCTGTCTCACCTTTGTCCTATCCCCTCTGCCTCACTCCTAGCCGGTTTAGCTTGCATGAATTCCAAGAACAGCACTCAGATGACTTCTGTGCCTCCTTCCCCTGCCTGTCTAGGCCCTGGGTTGGCTCAGTGTGGAGTCCACCACTCTAGCCCTGTGCTGTCAGTTGTAGTGGGGAGGTGGGTGGGGAAGGCCACTTACGGTTCTTTTACTACTATTGTTTTTTCCTGGGGACCAAGCATTCTTTGCTCTGGCAGGGGTGGGCAGGCAGAGGGTAGACTTTCTGGCTCTGAATGCCACTCCACACTGCTCTTTCAGCTCTGGATCCTGGTGCTGGGAGCTGTGTTTGGTTTCTCCTCTTATGGTCCCATTGCCTTGTTTGGAGTCATAGCCAATGAGAGTGCCCCTCCCAACTTGTGTGGTACCTCCCATGCCATTGTAGGACTTATGGCCAATGGTAAGTGATATGCTCTAGAATGTCTCCCTCTCTCCCACTTGTGCCTTGCACATAGGCCAGCTAGAGGCCAGAGCAAGCACCACTGGCTCTAGCCTCAAATTGGCTCAAGCTCTTCCCCTGCTTCCTTGCAGTGGGCGGTTTTCTGGCTGGGCTGCCATTCAGCACCATTGCCAAGCATTACAGTTGGAGCACAGCCTTCTGGGTGGCTGAAGTGATTTGTGCAGCAAGCACAGCTGCCTTCTTCCTCTTGAGAAACATCTGTACCAAGATGGGCCGGGTACCCAAGAAGGCTGAGTGAAAAGCGAGGCTCTGGAGTACCATCCCACCTGTGGCCTTCCCCTGCACATTGTAGGGGGAAGGAGGGACGGCTCAGCTAGCACTGAATCTTTGACTTTCAGTTTCTATACCTTTTCCCTTGCCCGGGTGGTACTGGAAGTTACCGGTGGCTAATGAGGTCCCTGCTCCCCATCCTATGTTCTATTTAAAAGATAACTTTTGTTCTTGGCCTCTGTTAGCTCCTATTTCCTGCCTTTAGACAAACAGGGCACTTCTGCAGAGAGCCTCCTGTACCCTTCTTCCATACCTGGGCCCTGTCCTGTGCCCATCCTACTCCAGCCCCACCTGAGGCTGTCCCTGCAGCTGCAAGGCACTAATGGTCTGGGAATTCTGCTTTGCCCGATGTCCTCTCAGCAGTGGACAATGCTATTGCCAATACCTCAGAGTCCAGGGAAAGAGAAGAGGACATTACTTTCACTAAAACCCTGGACACAGTTGGGGGGGTATGGGTGGGAGGGTAAAACCACTTGTTATAGAAGATTAAAACTAGATTTGATACTAAACACTGTCAGTGATCCATTTTTTCAAAAGGGGTGCTCTAAGCCAGAGACAGGTATTTTGGGAAATACTGTCAATACTGCCTTTTCTACCCCCAAGGGAGAGACTTCATTTTCCTAGAATGGGAAAGCGAAGTAGAGACCGACTGCTTTAAGGTCATGCCTCCTCTGCCTTCAATTGAACACTGTATAGTTAATTTTACAGATGAAGCTATTGGGTTGGGGAGGTTAAATAACTTGATGTAGGGAGATAATATAACAGTGGTTCAATGAATATGCAGTCTGAAAGCCTGGGTTCAAACTTGGGCTATCACAAACTAGCTTAAAGACTTTGCAGCACAGAGTTTGCACCTTTCTAAACCTTTTCTGTAACCGAACACACCCCCTGAAGTTAGGGTAAAGATTAAGTGAGATGAAGCAGCAAAACGCTTGATAAAAAATGTCCCATCCTCATCATCACACTACCCCCCAGATCCCAGAAAATCAGCAGCAATTCTGGGACTAGATTCAAAGCTCATGATTCAAAGTCTTATGTTTATTTTTTTTGGAGACAGAGTCTTACTTTGTTGCCCTCATAGCTCACAGCAAACTCAAACTCTGGGCTCAAGTGATTCTCTTGCCTCAGCTTCCCAAGTAGCTGGGACTACAGAGTCCACCACAAAACCCAGCTCTTTTAGAGATGGGGTCTTGCTCTTGCTCAGGCTGGTCTCAAACCTGTGAGCTCAGGCATCCACCCACCTCAGCCTCCCAGAGTGCTAGGACATGTGTGAGCCACTGTGCCCAGCCTCATTTATTTATTTATTTATTTATTTTTAGAGACAGAGTGTCACTCTATGGCCCTCGGTAGAGTGCCGTGACATCACATAGCTCACAGCAACCTCCAGCTCTTGGGCTTAGGCGATTCTCTTGCTTCAGCCTCCCAAGTAGCTGGGACTATAGGGGCCTGCCACAATGCCTGGCTATTTTTTGTTGTTGTTGCAATTCTGCCAAGGCCGGGTTTGAACCTGCCACGCTTGGTATATGGGGCCAGCAGCCTACTCACTGAGCCACAGGCGCCGCCCTATTATTTATTTTTTTGACAGTCTCACTATGTCACCCTCAGTAGGGTGCCGTCACATCACAGTTCACAGCAACCTCAAACTCTTGGGCAGTGCCTGTGGCTCATCAAGTAGGGCACCGGCCCCATATACTGAAGGTGGCGGGTTTAAGCCTGGCCTTGGCCGAACTGCAAAACAGAAAAATAGCCGGGCATTGTGGCGGGTGCCTGTAGTCTCAGCTACTCAGGAGGCTGAGGCAAGAGAGTTGCCTAAGCCCAGGAGTTGGAGGTTGCTGTGAGCTGTGTGACGCCACGGCACTCTACTGAGGGTGATAAAGTGAGACTCTATCTCTACAAAAAAAAAAAAAAAAACTCTTGGGCTTAAGCAATTCTCTTGCCTCAGTCTCCCAGGTAGCTGGGATTTTAGGTGCCCACCACAATGCCTGGCTATTTTTTTGTTGCAGTTGTCACTGTTTAGCAGGCCTGGGCCAGGTTCAAATCTGCCAGCCTTGGTGTAGGTGGTTGGCACCCTAATCACTGAGCTACAAACACCAAGCCCCATTTATTTATTTTTGAGACAGGGTCTGACTCTATTGCCCGAGCTGGAGTACAGTGACCAATCAGTGGCTCACTGCCACCTTGAAATCCTGGCCTTTATGTTCATTCATTTTATTCTTTTTTTTTTTGAGACAGAGTCTCACTCTGTTGCCCAAGCTAGAGTGCTGAGGCATCAGCCTAGCTCATAACAAGCTCAAACTCCTCTGCCTCCCAAGTAGCTGGAACTACAGGCATCTGCCCACAATGCCCAGCTAACTTTTCTATTTTTAGTAGAGACAGGGGTCTCCCTGTTGATCAGGCTGGTCTCAAACTTCTGAACTCAAATGATCTTGTTTCAGCCTCTCAAGAGTGCTAGAATTATAGGTGTGAGGCACCACAACCAGCCTGTCTTCACTGATTTCATGAACACATACTTGTTGCATTTTCTACGAGAACATAGTAGAAAGTAGTTCATCTTTCCAGAATTCTCTAACCATTTGTCTCCTCCTGTGCCTTTCCCTCAAAGCAATCAATGGAGATAGCAAATACTGGGATTAAAGGAATATTTATTATATAATTTATGGGCCTACCTCCTCCATAAATAAATCTGTACAGATTGGAAAGTAGGAACATAATATATACAGAAGGAATGAGCATGGTATTAAGGCTCAGGGATCAGTACGTGTTATCAGGCTCAGCATTCATATTCAATGCAGTAAGAAGGCTGCTCTCCATTGGAGTGGCAACAACAGTACCCTTGCTGTAGGATCTCTCAGAATTTGAGGGATGGAGGCAGGTTTGGTCTATGACCCAGGTCCAAAAGTTCCAGCCTTCTCTGCCACCTCCAGGGCTAGCTTCAGGTTCTGGTCAAAGAGTTCACACCTAACCCAGGCCCAAGAGACAAAATAAGAAAAAACTGTTGAGGCCTGAGGCTGTCTTCACAATTAAATCAGGGGAAACTCTTAATTGAAAGACATGAGCCCCAGAACCCCAGTGAAAGTCTGCACTTCGTTTATTAATAAGAAAAGGGCTATTCACTATGGTCTTTTTTTTTTTTTTTTTTTTTTTTGAGAAAAAGTCTCAGTTGTCTTGGGAGTTGAGTGCCATGGAGTCACAGCTCATGGGAACCTCAAGGTCTTGGGCTTAAGCAATCCTCTTGTCTTAGCCTCCTGAGGGACTGAGGCAAGAGGATTGATTACTGAGCTGGGACTATAGGCACTGGCCATAATGCCCAGCTAATTTTTCTATTTTTAGTAGAGACAGCATCTCAGTCTTGCTCAGGCTGGTGTCAAACTCCTGAGCTCAAGCAATCCACCTGCCTTGGCCTCCCAGAGAGCTCTGTTTTTTTTTTTTTCCAGTTTTTGGCCGGGGCTGGGTTTGAACCCACCACCTATGGTATATGGGGCTGGCGCCCTACTCCTTTGAGCCACAGGTGCTGCTCGAGCTCTGTTGTCTTTATGCTTTAAATGGCTTGGGCAAAGCACACAGGGACAAGAAGGGAGGAGTTGACCAGTATCTGGGGAGTAGGGCCATTTACCTGATGGGCATTTCCAGGGAATAGAATGGATTCTTGAGGGCAAAGTCTGAGTAAATCTCATAAATCTTTCGGAGAAGGGAATCTATTCCAGCTTGCCTAGGATCTGCCAACACCACAAACTTGATCCCTGGAGAAAGACCAGGAATTGTTATTAAAGGCTGGAGAATGCAGCAAATAATGTCATCCTGTTATTTGTATAGTATTTCAACTTTGTAAACATTTTCTTAACCCCGTTTTTATTTTCTACTTGCTACATAATTCAGGAAAGGCAAGATTTTGAATCTACAGATGAGACTAAAGTTAGAGAAGTAAAGTGACTTTATCATGTCACTTAGCTGATTAAGACTAGACTATGAGTTCTAACTCAGCCACTCCCACTTTTGGAGTTCCTCAGCAAAAACAATGGGGATAAACTCAAGCAGTTAGGGGACAAACTCAGGCAGTTTTAAATAATCTAAATTAAGGGAGGAAGGAATAATACAAAGCCATTTCCATTTGGCTTTTACCTTTCAATTTCGAACACACTTTCCAAAATGTGTACAATGTGAAATGCGGACCAAATCAGCTTCAGATCAAATATTGGCTTTGTATTCACAAAAATAGACAATCTGTAGAACTGTCCCAGGAAAAGCTTATAACATGCCCCCCCTCCTTGCTTACCAAAGCTGTCTTTGGTCAATCCCTTTCCCCAAACCGCCCCCTCACTTTCCTCTGGCCTATCTGGAGATGCATACCTGTCAGTGTCTGGAAGCAGTGCAGTTTGAATGTGTCTGTCTCTAGCATTTCAATGCCTGAGCTTCCCTGTTCAGGAGAAAGCTGAGAGCCGATGGCAAAGAGCCTATATGCAAAGAAGGCAAAGTTGGGACCATACCCCTGTATTTACTGCTGTAGGGGAGGAATGCTTCATTAACTTCCACTGGCATGGAAGTTTTGCTGAGAAGTTCACATCACAGACTGGAACAGTTAGGAAAGGTAATGAGAACTGTCTGGCAGCAGAGTCAACATTTCTGTTAAATTCATTTGAATTCTGCATTTATTTTACCTGACATAATTTACTGTAAGACATCTTACATGGAAAAATTTGGGTAAACTGAAGCTGCCAGCTGGGCACCTGTAGCTAAGTGGTTAGGGCACCAGCCACATGCGCTGGGGCTGATGGGTTCAAACCTGGGCCTGGAACTGCTAAACCAAAAAAAAAAAAAAAAAAAAAAAGGGCATTGTAGCAGGCACCTGTAGTCCCAGGAACTAGGGAGGCTGATGCAAAAGAATCTCTTGAGCCCAAGAGTTCCATGGCACTCTACAGAGGGTGACAAAATGAGACTCTGTCTCAATTAAAAAAAAAATGGCTTAGTGTGCATAGCAGTGTTTATGGCACCAGCCCCAGCCAGCTAAATAATGACAACTGCAAGAAGAAAACAGCCAGGCACTGTGACAGGTGCCTATAGTCCCAGTTACTTGGGAGGCTGAGTCAAGAGAATGGCTTAGCCCGAGTTTGAGGTTGCTGTGAGATGTGACGAAGGAAACCTGTATTCCCAGCTACTCAGGAGGCTGAGGCAAGAGAATCACCTAAGCCCAAGTAGTTGGAGATGGCTGTGAGCAGTGTGATACCACGGCACTCTACTGAGGCCAATAAAATGAGACTCCATCTCTACAAAAAAAAAAAAAAAAAAAGCCTAGCTAGGCAACCCCCACCCAGTGACACATAGTGAGACTGTGTCTCAAAAAAAACTAAATAAGTAAATAAAATAAAATGGAGCTGGCTCGGCACCTGTGGCTCAATGGGCTAAGGCGCCAGCCACATACACCTGAGCTGGCAAGTTCGAATCCAGCCACGGCCCGCCAAACAACGACAGGTGCAACCAAAAAAATGGCCGGGCGTTGTGGCGGGCGCCTGTAGTCCCAGCTACTTGGGAGGTGGAGGCAGGAGACTTGCTTGAGTCCAGGAATTGGAGGTTGCTGTGAGCTATGATGCTACAGCACTCTATCCAGGGTGACAGCTTGAGGCTCTGGTTCAAAAAAATAAAAAAATAAATAAAAAATAAAATAAAATAAAATGGAGCTGCCTGGAGGGTGCCTGTAATCCCAGGCTAGGGTGGGAGGATCCGTTGAAACCAGGAGTTCCACATCCACACAGCAAGACCTTCTTTATACAGGGTGGACATAAAGTTTCTGTGTGATTTAAATTAGTTTATAAGGTAATAAACCCAACTTTAGGCAAAATGATCGCTCTGAGATGTGCCATGCTTATTTAGGTCAGCCAGCACATCTCAGACCACCGTTCGGAGCAAAAAGATTTTTTTTTTTTGTAGAGACAGAGTCTCACTTTAACGCCCTCGGTAGAGTGCTGTGGCATCACACAGCTCACAGCAACCTCTAATTCCTGGGCTTAGGCGATTCTCTTGCCTCAGCCTCTTGAGTAGCTGGGACTACAGGCGCCTGCCACAACGCCCGGCCAAGGCCCGGTTTGAACTCGCCACCTTCAGTATATGGGACCTGTGCCCTACTTGATGAGCCACGGGAGCTGCCTGCAAAAAGAAATTTTTAAAGATCAGTTCTTTTTCCTTTCTTTTTGGCCCTGGGTAGAATACTGTGGCTTCATCATAGCTTATTTATAAATAAGTTAAAGGGATATTCACTGTTGTCTTTTTGTTTGTTTTTGTTTAGCAGGCCTTGACCAGGTTCAAACCCACCACCCCTGGTGCACGGGCCAACGCTCTAACCATTGAGATACGGGCACCCAGCCTGTTGTCTTTTTTTTTTGAGACAGAATCTCACTCTGTTGCCCCAGAGTAGAGTGCTGTGGCGTCACAGCTCACAGCAGCCTCAAACTCCTGAGCTTAAGTGAACTTCTTGCTTCAGCCTCCTATATAGTTGGGACTACAGGTGCTCCCCCACAACCTCCAGCTATTTGTAGAGACCGAGGGTCTCCCTCTTGCTCAGGCTAGTCTCGAACTTTCAAGCTCAAGCAATCTACCCATCTTATCCTCCCAGAGAGCTAGGATTACAGGGGTGAGCCACCATGCCCAGCCCCTCAACTGGCTTTAAAGATAAAGAAACTAAGGCTCAGAGAGGTTGACTTAAGCAAGATCGTATCACTGCGAGTATTATCTAAAACCTAGACACACTGGAGCAGTCGTTTTTCTTTTCATAACACAGGAACAGAGAACTTAAGAAGATGTACAGAAAAATAAGCACTGCCGCTCAGTAGACTTACGAGTGGAACATGGAGGCTAGCATGAGCTTTTCATTAGAGGTGAGGCGGGGTCGGCCGAATCGGATAGACACCGGGTAATTAGCAGGGTTACCCAGATACTCCAGCACCTCTTTCCCGTCAGCCGTATACTTGCCGTTCACGTCCATACCATTGATAGCCAGCACTGCATGGCCCACTGCAGGGATGAGGCTAACGGTCAGCGAAGCTCCAACCCCGGGGATTCCGCCGAGGCGACAAGCGACCCGCCCGACCCCACCTCCCCAGCCCTGCACTGACACACCAGCCCACTTAGCTGCACTGGGGTCCGCCACCAAGGCCCGAGCAAAGCCTACCCCGGATGCCGTCGCGCTGGCCAAAAGCAACCAGCACACGCTCATCGTGTAGCTTGAGCAGAAGATCCAGAGGGTAACTGAAAGTTTTCTCAGCCTCAGCCCGTGGAGCGTAGCTGTCCAACTGGTAAATCAGGCCGCCAGCTTTGTTAACCACATACACACTAAAGATCGCCATTACTGCCGTCCCACCGCAGGGGTACTTCGATTCTGCCCCGCCCCGGAATCACACTCACAGTCCCCGCCCTCGGCTCCACCCGCTCTCTCCCAGCCCCGCCCCTGTGGCGCCTGCGTAGTGAGAGCTACAGGCGTGATTGTTCATGTCAGTTGTGGGGACCAGGTAACTTGGTTTTCCTTTCCCCAGTGCAAGAAAACAGCACTATAGTACTGTTTCACGACTACTGGAAAAGTCGAACAAGCGATGTGCAGCATGAAGGTGGTGTCCTCTCCTTCCCTCTCGCTTAAGGGCAAATCCTTCACCCGAAAACGTCCGCTAGTGCGTGGCTCCTCCCCTTGCCCCGGAAGTACTCCCGGCGGTCGGAGGTTTCTGGGTTTGTTCGTCAACGGCACTTCCTTTTTGTCCGACATCTTAGCTAGGTTGCGGCAGTGGCAGCTCCTCTCCTAGCTTCGCAATGGTGAGCCTCAGTGGCGTGAAGTCGGCGGGGTTCCGAGGGCGGGATGGTGCTGGGGCTCAGTGGAGGCAGCATGGACGGGAAGGCTCCTTGGGCTGCGGGCTGAGTCTCTGGGCGGGCGCGGCTGTTAACTTGTCTTCACCCATGTGCTCTGGTTGTGGCGTTTGCGGAGCAGGGGGTTGGAGGGAGAGGGTGCTGTACTAGGGGAACTCAGGGCTACTTTGTGACCAGACTGCGTTTCGCCTCAACTCCCACAGCCGCCCAAGGACGACAAGAAGAAGAAAGATGCCGGAAAATCGGCCAAGAAAGACAAAGACCCAGTGAACAAATCTGGAGGCAAGGCCAAAAAGAAGGTAGGTGTGAATCCCGCTCTGGGGATGCCGTCTCCTGGTCCTTCAGTATTGTAAGTGACATGTCAGGTTGTGGGGTTTTTTAATTTGAGACAGGCTCACTCTGTTGCCCTGGGTAGAGAGCTGTGGCATCATTGCTCACAGCAACCTCAAATTTCTGGGCTTAAGTAATTTTCTGGTCTCAGCCTCCTGAGTAGCTGGGACGATGAGCGCCTGCCACATCGCCCGGCTGTTTTTTTTTTTTTTTTGAGACAGAGCCTCAAGCTGTCACCCTGGATAGAGTGCGGTGGCATCACAGCTCATAGAAACCTCCAATTCCTGGGCTCAAGCGAGTCTCCTGCCTCTGCCTCCCAAGTAGCTGGGACTACAGGTGCCCGCCACACGCCCGTCTGTTTTTTTGGTTGCAGCTGTCATTGTTGTTTGGCGGGCCCAGGCTGGTTTTGAACCTGCCAGCTCAGGTGTACGTGGCTGGCGCCTTAGCCCGCTGAGCCACAGGCGCCGAGCCCTTCCAGCTGTTTTTAAAGACGGGATCTCACTCAGGCTGGTCTCGCGCTCGTCAGCTGAAGCATTACGCCCATCTCAGCCTTCCAAAGTGTTGGGATTACTAACTCCGCACCTGGCCTCGGTTGTGTGTTTTAGAGTTAGGCGTTATTACAGTCTAAGTTATCCTCGTCATTCTTTGTATGCTCTATGGGATCAGAATTCTTTTATTTCCCCTCATTTGAAGGATTGGACAGTATATGTTGCTTAAAGTCATGGCTGTGAAACAAGTGTGTATAAAGTGTTAGCGTCAGTGCCTAGGACCTGTTATTTTTAAAATCCTGTAGGGTTCAGCCCACATTCCAAAGCCCCAGAGATATGTCATTTATTTTTATAATCTATAATTTACCTTTTTTTTTTTTTTTTTTTTGAGACAGAGTCTCATTCTGTTGCTCTGGGTGGAGTGCTGTGTCCTCAGCTTCTGGAGTAAGTGGGAATATAGGCACAGGTTGCCCAGTTAGGCAGAGGTCTCATTTTTGCTTAGGCTGGTCTGAAACTCTTGAATTTAAGCAGTCCACCCACCTCAGCCTCCCAGAGTGCTAGGATTACAGGTGTGTGCCACCTCGCCTGGTCTGTAATTTACATTTGATAATAATTGGAGAGATTCTACACAGATTGTTCAGGAAGGAAGGAGTGCTTCTGCCAGTAGTACTTACTTCTTGTTTTGTTTGGTGAGCAGAAGTGGTCCAAAGGCAAAGTTCGGGACAAGCTCAACAACCTAGTCTTGTTTGACAAAGCTACGTATGACAAACTCTGTAAGGAAGTTCCCAACTATAAGCTTATCACTCCAGCTGTGGTTTCTGAGAGACTGAAGATTCGAGGTTCCCTGGCCAGGGCAGCTCTTCAGGAGCTCCTTAGTAAAGG
>CAUYON010019811.1:0-36267 GCA_963573935.1 Arctocebus calabarensis | reverse complement strand
TTGTCTCAACAAAAAAAAAAAAAAAAAAAAAGGGGGGTGGTTGCTTGCTTTAATTTATGTTTTCTTGGCAGTACAAAAGCTTTTTAGTTTTTTCAGGTCCCCGTAATATATTTTGGAAGTTGGTACAATTGCCTGGGGGGGGTGGGGGTGAGTGGGAGGGGTCCTCCTCATAAAGTATTTCTCAGGCCAATTTTTTCAAGTATTTCCCCTGCACTGTCTCCAAGAATTTTTTCTTTTTTTTTTTTTGAGACAGAGCCTCAAGCTGTCACCCTGAAGAGAGTGCTATGACATCATAGCTCACAGCAACCTCCAATTCCTGGGCTCAAGTGAGTCTCCTGCCTCTGCCTCCCAAGTAGCTGGGACTACAGGCGCCCACCACAACGCCTGGCCATTTTTTGATTGCAGCCACCATTGTTGTTTGGCGGGCCCGGGCTGGATTTGAACCCGCCAGCTCAGGTGTACGTGGCTTAGCCCGTTGAGCCACAGGCGCCGAGCCAGAATTTTTATAGTTTCAAGTTTAAGGCCTTTAACTAGTGAGAGTCAATTTTTGTTAGAGGAGAAAGGTGTGGGTCCACTTTCAGTCTCCCAAAAGTCGCCAGCCAATTCACCCAGTACCATTTGTTAAATAGGGCATCTTTCCTCTAATTTATATTTTTGATAGGCTTATCAAAGATCAAATGACGGTAAGTGTCTGCATTCATCGCTTGGTTTTCAATTCTGTTTCATATATCTACCTCTTTACTTTTTGGGCCAGTACCATGCTGTTTTGATCACTACAGATTTATAGTATAGTCTGAAGTCTGGTAGTGCTTTTATTTCTCCTCTTGATTTGTTTTTATTTCTGAGTAATATCTTGGCTAATCAAGGTTTTTTCTGTTTCCATATAAAACGAAGTACTAATTTTTCCAGATCTTTAAAGTATGACACAGGTGCTTTAATAGGGATTACATTGAACTTGTAGATTGCTTTGGTAGTATAGACATTTTAAAAATGTTGATTCTTCCCAGTCATGAGCATGGTATATTTTTCCATTTTTGCAGGTTATATTTCTGTCAATGGTCTAATAACGAGATTCCACAGAGAACTCAAACTTACTAATAAGAAAAGAACAAGTGATCCCATTTTATCGTGGGCAAGAGACATACACAGAAGCTTCTCTGAAGAAGACAGGCGCACGGTCTACAGACACATGAAAAAATGCTCATCATCTTTAATCATCAGAGAAATGCAAACCACTCTGAGATATCATCTAACACCAGTAAGAGTAGCACACATCACAAAATCCCAAAACTACATATGTGGGCATGAGTGTGGAGAAAAGGGAACCCTTCTGCACTGCTGGTGGGAATGCAAGTTAGTACGTCCCTTTTGGGAAGAAGTTTGGAGAACACTCAGGGTTCTAAATGTAGACCTGCTGTTTGATCCTGCAATTCCTCTACCAGGTGTATGTTCAAAAGACCAAAAATCGCTTTATAACAAAGATATTTACACCAGATTTTTTACTGCAGCTCAATTCATAATTGCCAAGACAAGGAAAAAGCCCAAGTGCCCATCGACCCATGAATGGATTAATAAATTATGGTATATGTATACCATGGAATACTATGCAGCATTTAAAAAAGATGGAGACTTTACCTCTTTTATGTTTACATGGATGGAGTTGGAAAATATTCTTCTTAGTAAAATATCTTAGGAATGGAAAAAAAAATCCAATGTACTCAGTACTACTTTAAAACCAATTTATAATCACTCGGACTTTCATATGACAGATGAATCACAACTAAAGCCCAGGATGAAGGAGGGAAAGAGAAGGGGATGGGAAGAGAGGGGGGTGGTTCGATAGAGGGAAGGTTAATGGTGGGACCACATCTATGGAGCATATTGCAAGGGTACAAGTCAAATCTATCACATATAGAACACAAATGTCTTAACACTGTGATTAAGTAAATGAGGTGAAAGCTATGTTAATTAGTAGGATGTAAGCACTCCAATTTGTACAAATAATCAACCCATTGAATCCCACAAAGGCATAAATATATTCATGATCTATGTATATATGAATTAATAAAAAATAAATAAAATAAAACCTATGAGATACAGAAAAAAAAAAAAAGGAAAAAGAAACAGAAAAAAGAAAAAAACTAAGATCAGGCAACCACCTGGATAAATGATCCTACAATAGAAGTTCCGTAGACCCACCCTACTCCAAAAAGCCAAACAGAACAGAGAGATGGAAAAGTGAACTGTTCTGCAGGCCAAAATCACCAAGTAGTCCAGGAATGATAAAGTAGATATGCCTAAAATTTAAGAGCCAGGTCTCCTTATAGATGAGGGAAACACACAAGGCAGTGAGAAAGAATAGGGCTGACTAAGACACATTATCCCTAGACTTGGGTTTGAAATAATAAATGACTGATAATGTACCTTTTTTCCTTCTGCCTTTTTGTAAAAATAAAATTTAAGAGATATATCAAGGGGCGGCGCCTGTGGTTCAGTAAGTAGGACACCAGCCCCATGTACCGAGGGTGGTGGGTTCAAACCCGGCCCCGGCAAACTGTAACAAAAAGATAGCCGGTGTTGTGGTGGGTGCCTATAGTCCCAGCTGCTCTGGAGGCTGAGGCAAAAGAATTACCTAAGCCCAGGAACTGGAGGTTGCTGTGAGCTATGAGACGCTACGGCACTCTATCGAGGGTGATAAACTGAGACTCTGTTTCTACAAAAAAAAAAAAAAAAAAAAAAAAAGAGAGAGAGAGATCTATCAATTTAACATTTAACTAAAAGTAAACAGAGAATAAGGAAGAAAATAAAGAACTCTTTGGCAGCGCCTGCAGTACAATGGTTAGGGTGCCAGCCACAAACACCAGGGCTGGTGGGTTCGAACTTGGCCCAGGCCTGCTAAACAACAATGACAACTACAACAAAAATAAAAAAATAAGCAGGTGTTGTGGAGGGCGCCTATAGTCCCAACTACTTGGGAAGCTGAGGCAAGAGAATCACTTAAGCCCATGAGTTTGAGGTTGCTGTGAGCTGTGACACCATAGCACTCTTCCTAGGGAGACAAGCTTGAGATTTGGTCTCAAAAAAATAAAAATAAAAAATAAAGGACTCAAAACCCAATTATAGCATAGGAATACAGGGAAAGGGGAAAGGGAGGGGAGGGGAGGGGGGGAGTATGGGTGGAGGGAGGGCAATTGGTGGGATCACACCTATGGTGCATCTTAACAAGTATTTTTTAAAAGCAAATCACAATAAGAAGGGGAGAGTTTATCATAAGTACTGCCTTGCTCAAATGCATGCATTTTTTTTCAATTTTATATTAATGCATAGTATTGAGTTACCACTTTTACTCATCATATTATTATCTTAGAGAAGCAGTTTTAAAGTGTGATATGGGGACCTCTGGAGGTCCTTGAAGCCACTTCCGGAGATCTATGAGGTCAAAACTATGCATAATAATACTAAGATATTATTTTCCATTTTACCCTCACTTTCTCATGAGTACATAGTGAACTAATCCAGAAGCTACATGACATGTGAGATTGCAACAGATGACATGCCAAGGAGGTGTGAGAATCCAGCTATCTTTCCTAAACCAGACAGTAATGAAACACAAAAATGTAAAACAAGGTCACTCCACTAATTAATTTTTAATTTAGAAAACATGCTTATTTTTCATTTAAAAAACATGGTATTTATGTTAATACATAATATGCTTTTGTTATTTTAAACCAATGAATAAATACATATTTTAAATGCTTTAATTTTAATTTTTAATATGATATACTTTCATAGATATTTATAACATAAAAATACTATTTGGTGTTCTCAATAATTTTTATGAGTATTTAAGAATTTCTGCCTTAGAACATAGTTGGTCTTTAAGATACTCTTCTTTTAACAACCTTAAAATAAAAAGGAATTTCAAATTGAGGCACTAGTCCTGGTTTTTCCTTTGTAACTCTATTTTTCACCTATAGCATAGACATAGAGCCATTAAATAAGAGCTCATAAATATCTTTTATTGATTAATAGGCAATGTTTCATTTGGAAAAAAGAAAAGATAACGTAGGTTTATAAGAGCTTGGCAACTACAGATACCCCCTTTACTAACAATTTTATTAAATTGTATCAGTTTTCTTTTAATCATATTTTCCTGATAATGTGGCAAACTATTTAGAAAAATAATACTTTATACACTGCTAAATATATTAAGGCTAATATGTTAAGCCTGAAAGTAATGCTCAGCTATTAGTAATAGCTAATATCTGGGTGTAAACTTCCATCATTCTTTATCTAATGAGCTCTCTGCTCGTCCCTGGGATGGCAGCTGATGTGAAATTGCGTTGGTAATGTTTAATATCATTCTACCCAGTATATGAAGATCAGAGCTGTGCCCACAAGAAGCACCAGAAAATCACAGGTATTTTGCAGCTCTCCTACGTAATTCTGAGTCACTCTTCTCCTGTACTGGATCTGACACATTCTCATTTGAATTAAAACTTAGGAAGTAAAACAAGTAAATTGAGATTATTCAGTAGATCTGACATTTTTCCCAGCAAAATGAGATCAGAAATAGTAAACAATGAATATTTTCTCTCAGACTTAAATGCAGGTTTCTTTTTCTTAATTTCAAATTAATATGAGGGTACAAATTTTTAGGTTACATTGTTCTCACTTTCAGAGTAAAGTTCCAGTTGTAAAAGAGTCCCCCACCCAAGAGGCATGTTATACGCCATCACAATGTTTACGTTAGGTGAGATCCTTCCTTCATGGTCTCCCTCCTTCTGCCAACTATCCTCCCACATACTTTTTCCCCCTTCCACCTCTGTTACTGTACCAGTGTATATTAGTGTTTTATTGTTTATATGAGCATGCAATTGTTTATATATTGGTTTCATATTAATATGGAATACTTTGGAAATTTATTTTTTCATTCTTGCAATACTTCACTAAGAAGAATATATTTCAATTCCATCCAGGTAAATGTAAAAGATGTGAAGTCACCACCTTTTTAATGGCTGAATAATATTCCATGGTGTACATATACCACAGTTTGTTGATCCATTCAAGGGTTGATGGGCACTTAGGTTGCTTCCATGACTTGGCAATTATAAATGAGCTGAAATCAACATTCTTGTGCAAATGTCTTTGTGGCAAAATGATTTTTGTTCTTGTAGGTAGACACCTCATAATGAGATTGTAGGATCAAATGGAAGGTCTACTGTTAGATCTTTGCATATTCTCCATACTTATCTCTAAAGAGGGTGTATTAGCTTGCAATCCCACCAGCAGTGTAGAAGAGTTCCCTCCTCTCTACATCCATGCCAGCTTCTGGGGTTTTGTGACTTTGTGATGTGGGCTAATCTTGCTGGGGTTAGGTGCTATCTTAGAGTGGTTTTGATTTACATTTCTCTGATGATTAAAGACAATGAGTATTTTTTCATGTGTTTGTAGGCCATTTGTCTGTTATCCTCAGAGAAGTTTCTGTTCAATTCTCTTGTCCACTTAAAGAGAGGGTTATTTGTACTTTTCTTATTGTTTATTTTGAGTTCTTTGTAGATTCCAGTTGTCAGGCCTTTGTCAAATTCGTAACAGGCATAAAAGTCTCCCATTCCAAAGGCTGTTTGTTTGCTTTGTTTGTGACACCCTTAGCTGTGCAAAAGGTTTTTAGCTTGATCAAGTTCAAGTTATTTATTTTTGGTGCTGTTGAATACACAACATATAGAATCAAAAACAAAAACCATATGATTCTTTCAATTGACACAGGAAAGGCTTTTGATAATATCTGGCATCCTTTCATGACAAAAACACTCAAGAAAATAGGGTTAGATGGAACATTCCTTAAACTGATATATGCCATTTATAGCAAAGCCACAGCCAATATCATATTGAATGGAGTAAAACTAAAAGCATTTCCACCCAAATCTGGAACCAGACAAGGATGCCCTCTGTCTCCACTGCTATTTAACATAGTGCTGAAAGTACTAGCCATCACAATCAGGCAAGAGAAGGAGATCAAAGGAACTCAAATGGGGACAGACAAGGTCAAATGTTACCTCTTTGCAGATGACATGATCTTATACCTACAAAACCCCAGGGACTACAAAGTTTTTAGAAGTGATCAAGGATCATAGCCTTGGCATACAAAATTAAACGCGTATTTCTTTATTTTTTTTTCCATTTCTAATAGGTGCTAGCACTTTGATTATCAAGTAAGTCTCAAATGTGGTCCTGATCTTATAAAAGAAGTCTAGACAAGAAATCTTTTTCTTTGCTTTTAGTGTAACTAAAAGAGAATAATATTTCCCACATTTGGACTGGTCCGTAACTGTGCCGTTCTGTCTACTGCTGCTTTAAAAGGACAGAACTTTCTGACTAGGTGGGCTGCACTAAGTATATCAGCATATATCTTATCAATTACAAATTTGGTCATTAAATGACCCAAGTGTAGGATGGTATTCTCTCCCTCACAGCACAATCTAATTAGAATCACGAAGTTGGCATGTTCAACAAGTAAAGGGCGGTGTGACAGAAATAGCACAAACTGTATAGACATAGCAGAAAAGCCTGTGTTTCAGATCCAGCTTTGCTACTCACTGGCAGCTATGTTATATTGACATCTTAATTTCAAACACACTTGGCCTCAGTTTCCTTTTTGTAAAATGGGAAACGTAATGTTTATGTTGAAAAACAGTATGAGGCTGTATGTGAAAAAAAAAATCCTAGCATATTAATCATTACATTATGGACAAAAATAATCAGGATTATGGAGCTAATAAGGAAGATATTTTGATAAGTGAAGTTTAAAGGGATAAACTAGATTTTCCTAAGAAATCCTAGAACCTGCTATGATAAATGGGACCAAGAACTTAATTCTTTTTTTCAAAGGAAAAGTTTTTGATTTGTATAGATAGATCTGGATAACAAAACGATGCATGTTGAATACTGCTATGTGGCTGCACAATCCAGATTTGGGGTATCAGTAAAAGTGTCTTCTGAATCCAGTATCAGTAGCAGATTCATGGAATCATCTAGAATTAGAAGAAAGTTTCTGAATTTATCTGAAGCTACTAAGTAAAAGCAAATACAAAACCATTTAACCATTACCTTGAAAGATCTGTTGACTAGAGGGCAGAGATGAGGAGGACAGAGATAATACTGGTCTTCGTGCTAATTTTAATAGATGAGTTATTGAGTTCTATCATTTATAACATATTGAGAACCCCAATTAAAAAGGAATATTTAACAACAAGCAGACAAGTGTACATGGCATATTACTACTTTTCTTCTGTGGTAAAACCCATTCTCACCAAGGGCAATGTCAGCAATATTAGATTAGAGCCAATATTATCTGCTCATGTGCATGACTTAATATGGCTTTGTAAGGAAAATGGAAATCGATTTGTCCAATCTTGTGGGTGCTGGGAAAGGTACTTATCTGAATTGCGACCAGGAAGTGATTACAGACACCCTCGTTATTACAGTGGTACTTCCGTGATTCTCTGTGAAAGTTACATGGCCATTCAAATGAAGTTTCACTCAAAGTTACTGAGAATATGGAAATTAGTCTGCAAGTCTACCTCTAATAAAGAAATACTTAAAATCAAATTTCTTAAGAGGCATATCAAATCAGTTTGTTAGGTAGCTTTTCTAAACTACACTTTTGTCTAGAGCAGTGGTTCGCAACCTTCCTAATGCCTGGGCCCTTTAATATAGTTCCCATGGGTCATGACCCACAGGTTGAGAACTGCTGGTCTAGAGTCACCTTCATAGATTAATCCTCAAAGCTAGAATTTATTTATCCTTTACTGATGACCATTAATATCCAAAGTTGAAACAGTTCTCAGGATGTTCTACTCTACAACAGAATGTTCAAGCACTGTTGGCATATAATGTCAGCCCAGATTCCAGGGGGTCTTGCCAAATAGTTGACTCTCCTATACCCTTTTAATCAAAAACTCTTCTCCTTTGAGCCTTCTATTCAGTCCTCCCACCCTGCTAAAAAAACATCCAAATCTATTTCTATATGTTCTGCTGGATCCTATCAAGTCATATCAAATGTGTGTTGTAATTTTTATGAGGGGAAGACTGTTTCTTTCTGGCAGAGATCTTGCTTATACTTCCATGGTTTGATTTTTGTTGTAGGTCTATAAGCAATAAATGGTGATAATAGTGGGTCTTGAAATAAACATAATCTTAGAAGGCATCTGCTTCCAAAAAGTCATTAGAGTTCTCTCCTGGAAATGGAGACAGGATTTCTTTTGCCAGAGAGGAGGTTCTAAGAGATTGGACCAAGGCATGAGATTTACACACTCTTCCACTGAAATGTCACTACACAGGTCTCAGAATTCCACCCCTTCTCCACTAAGACTCTCTTTTACAGAAGATGAGAATTGAATTTCCTTTTAAATATATAACTAAATGCTAGGCCTGATGTTTAGCAAGTCTGCCTTGCGGTAGCAGGAAATAAAAATCCCCATACAGCTGCCATATGGGCCCTCTAGTTTTAAAATGTGAATTTTGAATTTGCAATTTACTACCCAAACCCATTACTTTCGTGTCAAAATCTCCTATGTCATTTAAAGTAGTCATGCTACTTTATTGTCCTTAAAATGATCATTGTCCCCATAATGACCAAATGCGTCAAGCACATGACTTCTAAATGCTTTGCCTCTACCTGTACTTCTTCCCAATTAATGACAGTAAAAACCTGAGATAATTGACATGCCACTGCATGCCAGAAGTTGATATCACACCACTATTACCATCAAGGGGGTTCTTATTTCTTTTACCCAAGTAAGCGATCAATCTCCAAATCGCTTCCTAATGGTCTGCTTTCTAGAACCACTGTAGTTCGCAAGGATTAGCAGCTAGTCATTTACTTGAAGGTGAAATCCCAAGAAAACAAAGCAGAGAAAGACAATAACAAAAGATATGATACGTGAATGCACCGGCTTCTGCTTCATGAGAACTCATCAGATGCATCTGATTTGCCATGTGTGAAATCTATAGAAAGGATAAATTGTGACATTAGAAAGTTTCTCTATTGGAGAAAGTGAAAGATAATGTATCTATCCACCTTCCTTTTATCTTAAGTCTTTTATTGGTCAAAGTTTTCTTCATTATCATTTACCTTCATACCATGCTGGATTGAATCATCCAGACTGCTTGGCAGCTCCTTGGAAGAAGAGTCTATGTCCTATGATGTGACATTTTTTTCAAGACCAGAATTAATGAGAGATACCACAGATTTAAGATACCATTAGTCTCAGATGGGCTTACCACTTTAAGCAGGAAGATTTGGCCAGCTATGGTCACTGCAGGAGGGGTAGGTATTTCACCTAAGGCTCCACGAGATGGGTGAACCAAAGAAATTCTGAAAAACTGCATACTATATACATATACCACTAAATTTTAAAAGAGTAATGAGTTCAATAAACAGCAAACAGTGTCTATTGAGAAAAAGTCTTTTATGCCTCATACTTAAGACATTTACTATTTTTGAGGTGAATAAAATTTTATGACAATTATCAAATGGAAAGTTTAGAATCAGAAAACAGGATAGTTAAGCTTCCTACTTACTTTGCAGATTGTCGGAAAAGAGATGTTTAGTATTTCAAAGCTAAAGACTATATGAGAGCATTGTCAGTAAGAAAACAAGATGCTTGGAAACATAGATCAAGCCTCAGAGTTAAATAAAGTCATTCAAGACCCAACTGTTCAACCGCAGACCTGAACCCCCTCAACATATTGCTATCACTAAAAGGTGACAAAAGGAAGAACTTTGTTAGAGCGATAAAAAAGAGAAAACAGAACAGAAAAGTACTAAAAGCTGCTGCCAATGCTGTGCTCAAGTATCACAGCAATGCTTCTCAAATTTTATGTGCACATACATAATCTAAGGATATTATTAAAATATAAATTTTGATTCAGTGGTATTTGGGTCCTGAGATTCTGGATTTTTTAAAATCTCCCAGGTAATGCCAATGTTTCTGGTCACAGATCACATTTTGTAATACTACATTAATACTACAAAATGTCATATAGTATTAATGACTAGTAAAGTGATACCTAGCACTGCAGGAGAAGTCCTGAGAGAGCCTTAATTGTTTCCACAGAACAGGAGAAAGTTTTATAGTCTGACAAAAGGCAGGTTTCTAAAATAGCATCACAAAATAGGCAAACCTAATGTGTTACCGGGGTGCGAATGAGGGATATGGTCAGGTAAATTGTCTGCAAAAGAAAAAACTGCTTGTGCTATTATTACAAAGTCCAGGTAAGGGGAATCTAGGAAAAGCTGGAACACAGTGAAGGGGCTTAAGAAATGAGCTGCCTTTGGCACCAACATAGTAGGCTCATATCAAACGGAATTACAGGCCTTATTTCCACTGGCCTGGTGAAGTGGAAGAGAGAGACACAATAGAGATACAGAAATTTGGGTCTCAGTATTTAGAAACAGCCATCAAAATTGATTGAAGGTTTAAAGTCTCTTAAATATAGAAATATAATCTACATCCCATTATGACAAGTAAAGAGTATGAAATTAGCATTATGTAGTTTGAGTACAATAGGCAGAAATGTCTCAGTCATTTGATTGTTTTGCCAGAATTTTCTGGTAGCCTGGAGATCTTCAGAGAAGAACAAAACACTGTCAAAGTTATAAACCTGTATTCAAGAAAATATGAGGAAGAGGAAAACAAGGATTTATATTAAACAAGACCAATTTTTACTGTGTTGAAAGATCTTCCTGCTGCTCTGGGGGTCAGGTTTACACAGAAGCCTATCTAAATACAGGAACAGAAAAGGCATAACTCTGTTCCCTAATTGCTCTGTAGGGAAAAGCTCAATTGAGACTTGTAAATTTAATTTAGAAAACTGTGTTCTTAGGAAATTTATATTATTTTAAAAACAGGAAGAAAATAAATAAAGGAAATCCATATATTGAGATTAAACATTTTTTTCCTCGATGTAAACAAGGTGTGATCTTAAAATGGATATTTAAGACCTACAAGATTACAAGGCTTAACACATGCTTTGCAAGATCATACTGATAACCTCCTGATGAACATCATCATGTGAAGTGCTCAGTTAACATCTTTCCCCATTATGCAGATAGGATGAGAGCTTCTACAGATTTCTATAAAACTTTTAGAAAAAATCATATAAGTAGAACTAATGAAATATCCTGAATAAAAACTTTGGTGGATTTAACAACTATAAGACACAAACACCAAAATTTGTATCTATGAATCAGAATGTCTCTTGAGTTTCAAACTATACTTCATAAGATATTTTTCTCCATGATGTCCTAGGAGCACCCCAAACTCAACACAGCTATAATAATTTATAGTCAGCATCTTAAACCCTATCACAAAAATTATTTTTCTTCTTTTTATACCTTATTGCATTTGAGTTAGTGTTTACATCATATACCCAAGGATCCACAATCAGATACCAAGGATTTACCAAAAAGACTAGTAAAACAATTAACAAAACTAAGTGTTTAAAGAAAAATATGGACAAAATCAACAAATACTTAGCTAGACTAAGTACAAAAAAAGAGAGACAGAGAGAGAGAGGAAGAGAGAGAGAAGGTTCAAATAAGTGAAACCAGAAATGAAAGGGAGACACCATCATAACTGATACTATAGAAATAAAAAGGATTATGAATATATGATAAACAATAATTTGCTAGAGCAATAAATAGATACCCTAAAAGAAATGAAAAAATTCTTAGAAGCATACAACCTATCAGGACTGAATCAAAAAGATAGTGAAATTCTGAATAGATCAATAACAAATAAGGAGTTTGAATCAGTAATCAAAAACCCCATAGCAAAGAAATTCCATGACTTCATTGATGAATTCCACCAAATATTTCAAGAAGAATTAATGCCAATTCTTCTTAAACTTTCCAAAAACTGAAGAGGAGAGAATATTTTCAAAACTATTTTTTAGAACAGCATTATCCTATAATGAAAACCAGATACAGAAGCTACAAGTAAAGATGACTATTGGCCAATATCCCTGATTAATATAGATGCAAATGTCTTTGCCAAAATGCCAGCAGTGTAAATTCAAAAGCAGTGCAAAGAACATATCCCATGGCAAAATGAGATTTATCCCTGAGATGCAAGAATGGTTCAACATAGGCAATCAATGAATGTGATATACCACATTAACAATGAAAGATAAAAATATTGCACCATTATTTCAGTAGAGACATAAAAAGCATTTGATAAAAATCCAACACTTTTCCATTACGAAACCTATCAATGAACTAGGAAGAGAAGAAATTTACCTTAGCATAAGGGTCATATGTGAAAAGCTAACAGCTAACCCCAGAGTCAATATTGAAAAACTGAAAGCTTTTTCTCCTAAGTGCAGGAACAAGACAGAAGGGTGCCTAATCTGGCCACATCCATTCAACATAGTATTGGAAGTATTGATTGCCAGAGCAAGCAGGCAATGAAAAGAAATAAAAGATACCCAAATAATAAAGAAAAAGGTAAAAATATCTCTGTAGGCAGATGACATGGTCTTACATGTAGAAAATCATAAAGACCACAAAAAATACTGTTAGAACTAAGAAAGGAAAACAAATTTCATAAAGATTCAGGATACAAATCAATATATAAAATTCAATTTCATTTCTGTATACTACCTGAAAAGAAAATTTGGGAAATAATTCCATATGCATTCGCATTAGAAATAACAAAATAGGAATATACTTATCCAAGCAGGTAAAAGAATAACTAAACTGCAAAATTTTGTTAAAAGAACTTAAAGAAGACAGAAATAAATGAAAAGATAGCCTTTCTTGGATTGAAAACCTTACTATTGTTAAAATAGCCATACTACCCAAAGTGATTTATAGATGTAATGAAATCCCTATTGAAATCTCAATGATAGTTTTCACAGAAATATAAAAAAAATCTAAAATCTAAAATTCAAGCAGAACTACAGGAGATTCCAAATAGTGAAATAAATTTTGAGCAAGTACAAAACTGGAGGCATCACACTCTCATTTCAAAATAAGTTATAAGGTGTCAATAATCACAACAAGCAAATAGACCAACTGAATAGAGTACAGATACCAGAAATAAACTCAGACATGTACGATCAACTTACCTTTACCATTGTTGTCAAGAACATGCAATGGTTCACCCCTATGATCCTGGCACTTTAGAAAGCTGAGGTGGGAAGCTTGCTTGAGGTTAGATGTTTGAGACCAGCCTGAGTAAGAGCAAGACCTCATCTCTACAAAAAACAGAAAAATTAGCTGAGTGTGGGAGCTTGAGGTTGTGGTGTGCAATGCTGATGCCACTGAACTTCAGCCTGGGCCATATAGCAAGACCCTGTCAAAAAAAGAGATAGAAAGAAAGAAAAGAAGGAAGGGATGGAGGGATGGAGGGAGGGAGGGAAGGAAGAAGAAAGCAAAGAGGGAGGGAGGGAGGGAGGAAAGAAGAAAAGAAAGGAGGAAGGATGGAAGGAAGGAGAAAAGAAAAGAAAAAAGGATGTACAATGAGGAAAGGGCAATCTCTTTGATAGATAGTGTTGGAAAACTAGATATTTATATACGAAAGAAAAAAATGGCACTTTTCTTACACTATACAGAAAAATCAACTGAAAATTGTTAGAAGACTCAAATATCAGACCAGAAACTGTAAAACTCCTAGAAGAAAACATAAGAAAAAAAGCTTCTTGGCAATGATTTCTTGGAAATGACAGCAAAAGCAAAGACAGGGATTACATTAAACCAGAAAGTTACTGCACACCAAAAAAAAAAAAAAAAAAAAAACAGACAGAAAAGGCAATTTATGCAATGGAGAATATATTTGCAAACTATATATATGATAGGGGTTAATATCAAATATTTATAAGAAACTCTTATAATTCAATATTGAATTTGTCCCCCAAACAAACCAAAAAATCAATTAAAAGATAAGGGGCCCAGTGCTGTGGTTTACACCTATAATCCTAGCACCCTGGGAGGCAAAGATGGGTGGATTGCCTAAGCTCAGGAATTCAAGATCGGCCTGAGCAAGAGCGACACTCTGTCTCTAAAAACTAACCAGGCATTGTGGTGGGCACCTGTAGTCCCAGCTACTTGGAAGACTGAGGCAAGAGGATTGCTTGAGGCCAAGAGTTTGAGGTTGCTGTGAGCTATGACTCCAAGGTACTCTAGTAAGGGTGACAAAGTGAGATTCTGTCTCAAAAATAAGTAAGTAAAGAACATGATAGATATTTTTCCAAAGAAGACATACAAATAGACAACGATTATACAAATAGGTTTTCATCACCACTGTCTGGGAAGTGCAAATCAAAATCAGAAGGACTTATTATCTCATTAGAATGTTGGGATGGCATTATGAAAAAAATAAAGATAAGTATTTTTCAAGATGCTACAAAAGTAAAATGGTTTGTCAACTATGAAAAACAATTTGGTTTCTCAAAAGATTAAAAGTGGATCTGATCCAGCAATTACACTTCTGTGTTTGTGTGCAAAAGAACTGAACTTGGTGTCCTAAAGATACAGTTGCCCTGCCATGTTCATTGCATTAAGTAACAAATTAAATGTCAATGGATGCGTGAATAGATAAGATGTGGTATATAAGTACTGGTAAATATTATTCAGCTTTAAAAAGAGAGAGACATTTTCCCATATGCGACAATATATCTCAAGAATATACATGAACCTGGAGGACATTATTCTAAGTAAAATAAGGCAGGCACAGCAGTAAAATACTGCATGATTCCACTTATACAAGGTATCTACAATAGTTACTCATGCAAATAGTAGGATAGTGGTCACAAGAACTGGGAGGACAAGGAGAAGTTGTT
Source organism: Arctocebus calabarensis (assembly GCA_963573935.1). Taxonomy (NCBI): domain Eukaryota; kingdom Metazoa; phylum Chordata; class Mammalia; order Primates; family Lorisidae; genus Arctocebus; species Arctocebus calabarensis. The sequence goes on along the minus strand of CAUYON010019811.1, from coordinate 21,423 downwards.
ATTCGTTGAGTACAAGGTTTCAGTCATATAAGAGGAATGAGTTCTAGAGATCTGCTTCACAAGACTGTGACTACTGTTAATAATACTACACAGCACATTGTTAATAGGGTGGATTTCAAGTGAAGTGTTCTTACCACAATTACACAGCAACACAAAGAAAAAGAGGAGAGAAAAAGCAGGAGAGAGAGAGGGGAAAAAGGAGAGAGAGACAAGGGGGTAGAGAGAAAGATAGAAAGTAAAAGCAAACTTAACTTAAGTTTCTCTCTTTCATCTTCTATATCCAAATCTTGAGTGATTCTTTTGAAAAGTTCTCTTTAATAGAGAAATGTGAAGTTTCCTTTATTCCTCATTGTCTTCCAGTGAGACTATTAAAAGAGCTTTCTAACTAGTTTTCACTACATTTATTCTCCCCCCCCCAAGAAAAGGTATCAAAAGTGCTACCAATTTATAAATATGAGCAAGCTTCATACCTGGAGATAAAATTTTAATTAATTCCCTATTTCTTATGAACTTCAAACTTTTTAAGATAGAATATTGGGTGATATTTGTTTATCTAACTATATGTTTCTCACTATTTTAGTTAACTCTTGGCTCAGCAATTGCAAAAAGGACATAAATAATCCTAACTGATATCATCCTCCTGTACCTTTTATATTTTGGTCCCTCTTCCTAGAATAATCATTCCTCTCAAACTCACTCAAATGCCTACAAATTCATATTTGTTTTCAAAACTCAGTAGTATCATCATTGCCACTTAAAAGAAGCTTCTTTTTTTCCTCTGCCTTACCCAAACTCAGAGTTATCAGTCCTCTTCTCTGCTAATTACATATTTTGGACATAATTCAGTCATTGCACTTAGCACTGTCTATAGCAATTTGTTACACAACTATGTTCATTACATTAGAGTTGAGTGTATTGTCTATTATTGTCTTATACACCCATGTCAAGCACTGTAAACTGAAACCCTTAACAAATCTCTATTGAATAACCGAATATGTACATGACTACTTGCATGCAAGAATTAAAGAATTAACCAATTAAATTCATTATGGTTTCAAGCTATCCAACTTGCTTGAGTTCCTCTTTGTACCTGGCAATCATCTTAATCCTCCTTTGGTATATAATTACTCTTTATGTAGCAAATGATTTAATCTTTACTTGTGGCAACAGTAGCAATACAATTTAGAAATGTTAAGAGGTTTAAGAAAGTTGTTTTCCCTCATCCATAAGTGAAATTGTAAATGAGGCTCCATTAATTATAGCTCCTTCTAGGCCTCTGAAGTGAGATCTAAAGCAAGTCATCTTTTCCTGCTAATATTTTACCCTCTTTTGTGTGAAGATTTTTAAAAGCCTAAAAAAATCTGTTAGAAGTGAAGAACAGCAATGAGCTTGTAGTTTATTCAAGTGATCAAACTCAAATGGATCACATATATCCTAATATATCATCAGCTAGGTTAGTATTTTCTTTATATAGCAGAAATAAGCTTACATTATTTCTATAATATAACCGCAGGATTCAATACGGGCTGCATAGCAGAATCATCTGGGAAACTTTTCAAAGAACACTCATGTAGATTCTTATTCTAGAAACATAATTTATGCTAATTGGGATTCAGGCATTATATTATAAAATCTCCTCAGTGACTGTAATGCACAGCCAAAAAAGAGAACCACCATTAATAGATTTTTGGAGACACTACTGGGCATTTAAAGAACAAAGCATTGAACAAATAACCTTTTTCAGATGTAACAAGAGGGTAAAGCAGAGAGAAATAATGCCAAAATGTACACATACTCCCCGCTTCTGTGTGCTAAAGAATGACAATACCTTTACACAAGTACCATCTTTTCTGTCTTCTAATTATCTCTGAATAGCCTGGGCTATTTATTCCCTTACTGATCCAATAGGTAAGCCATCCAGGTGGAAAAATGGAAAACCCGTCTTTTTTTGGCACATTTTCTCCTGACAGTGGGTAGATAGCAGTTCAGTTCTCAACTGAAAGAAGACCAGTGGTAAACTATTCACTCATGTACACGTTACACCAGCCATTGACCAAATAGAGCTCTCTTGGAATCAACAATGAGATATACAATTAATCTAAGTCATCTACTTTGTATGAACATGAGAATCTATGATAATATAGATAAAATAATTCATTTCAATCTGTATATATCATTCTCAATTTCCCCAAATTTTCTGCTACCCATACATGTAAGGGATGCCATTAATAAACTGAAAAGTAACCAGACTATAATTCTGTCTTCTATTTTCTTATGCACAGCAGCCATAAAAGACTTAGAATAAGCAAAAAGACCAATATATCCATATACTTTAAAAAAAGTAAATCACTTTGAGTAGAACAGGCATTTTAGCATTGCTGATTCTGCCAGGCCATAAGCATGGTGTACTTTCCCATCTGTTTACATCCCCGGCAGTTTCTTTCCCCAGTGTTTCATAATTCTCCCTATAGAGGTCTTTTATCTCCTTTGTTAAGTATATTCCTAGGTATTTTCTTTGTTGCGACTGCAAAAACTATTGGGTCTTAAATTCATTAGTCCATATAAAAGCTACTGATGTGTATGCATTCATTTTGAAACCTGAGACTTTGCTGAATTTATTTGTTAGTTTCAGGAGCCAATGCAACCTTACATAATAAGGACAAACTGGGAGGCACCACCTTACCAGAATTTAAGCTTTCCTAGAAGGCTGTAGTAACCAAAATAGCATTGCTCTGGCACAAAAACAGAATATAGATCTACGGACTAGAACAGAGAAACCAGAGATGAAATCATCCTCATATCATCATCTGATTTTTGACAAAACAGATAAAAACATACACTGGGGAAAAGAGTCCCTGTTCAATAAATGGTGCTGAGAAAACTGGATAGCCACATGTAAAAGACTGATTCCTACCTCTTAGTACTCACAAAAATTAACTGATAATGGATAAAAGAAGGCAGGAAACTATAAGAATCTTAGAAGAAAATATTGGGAAAATTCTTCTAGATATTAGCTTGGGCAAAGAATTCATGAAGAAAACTCCCAAAGCAATCAGAACAACAACAATTAAAAAATGAAACCTGACAAAATTGAAAAGCTTCTGCATAGCCAAGGACACAATCAAAAGGGCAAAAAGGCAACTCAGGGAATGGGAGAACATTTTCACAGGATATACATTTGATAAAGAGATGATAACCAGAATCTACAAAGAACTCGAGAAAATGAGCAAGAAACAATCAAACGACCACATTAAAAAGTGGGCAAAAGACATGAACAGATAGACTAATGGCCAAGAAACTCATTTTTAAAAGCTCAATATCTCTAATTATTATGGAAATGCAAATCAAAACTACAATGATATATCAATGAGATATTTCACTCAATGAGAATAGCTCGTGTTAAAAAGTCCTAAAACAACAGCTCCTGGTGTATATGGGGAGGGAAAGGAACTCTTGCACACTGTTGGTGGGAGGCAAAGTAGTGAGACCACTATGGAAAATTATGGAGATACCTCAAAGAACTCAGAGTGGACCTACCACTTGATCCAGCCATCCCACTGCTCGGTACCAGGATTGAGAATGGGGGTCATCTTATAAAATGCACACCTGTACTTGAATATTTATAGCAGCACAATTACAATTGCAAAGACATAGAAACAACTCAAGTACCTACCAATACATAAATGGATTAATAAAATGTGGTATATGCATGTATATGCATTCTTCAGAGTGCTACTTGGCCATAAAATGAAATGACGATCTAGTGTCTTTTGTGAAAAACTGGATAGAAGTGAAACTCATTCTTGTGATGTTTCACAAGAATGGAGAAACACATGTAGTCCATACCAAGTTGGAATTAATTGATCAACACGATTAGTTCACAATTAGTATACAAATGAAAGTAAATCTCAATGAAAATCAAGTTGGGAGAAGGAGGGAGGAGAGGATGGGTAAATTCACACCTATCTGGTACAGTACATAGTATCTGGGTGAAGGGCACATTCATAACTTTGACTCAATCTATACAAAAAAAAATGTAAACAATAAATTTATATTTCATGTAAGATGGCTGACGTCTTTTGGATGATTTTTGATAGTCATGAAATCCTTTATAATTAGGAATATACCCAGGATTAATTCATCATATGATTTATGAATGATTTATATTTCATGTGAGACAGTTGACATCTTTTGGATGGTTTTAACAGTCATGAAATCCTTTATAATTAGGAACACATTCAGGATTAATCATTCATATGTGTTTGTATATTATAAAGCAAAGCAAAATGTTGTATATTCAGATCCTTTGCTCATTTTTAATTAGAATATTTGCTTTCGTCCTATCAAGTTGCTATAAATCTCTGATCAGACAAATAGCTTGCAAATAATTTATACCATTCTTTGGGGTGTCTCTTCAGATTTTTAATTGATTTTTTTTGCTCTGCAAATAATTTGTGACTTGATATGGTACAATTTGTGCAACCACTTTGGACCAGCAATCTCTCAGACCTTTTCCGTCCTTTTCACTCTTACTTCTCCCTCTGGTACACTCATTACATGCAACCTTTGTATGCTTAACAGTGTCTCACATTTCTTTCAGGTTTTTTCTTTATTCATTATGTTTTTTTCTTTCATTTTCAGATTATCTAATCACCACTAATCCACTAGACCCCTTCTAGTTTGCTGATTCCCTCCTTTGACAGTTCACATTCTTCACTTTGTTGGGTTTTTTTTAACTTCAAAATTTGTTTTTTATAAATAATTTTTTCTTTACTGAAGTTATCTATTTAATAAGAATCACCATTATATCTTTCTTTAATTCTTTCAGCATTATTCTCTTAGTCTTGAATGTATTTATAATAGCTCCTTTCAAGTAATATCAACCAAGGTCACCATCCTCCTTATTACACAGATTCCTTCAAAGGCAGTTTTTATCACCTGCTACTTGATTCTGTGTATGAGTTACACTTTCCTGTTTCTTCGCATATATGATTCCTTTTTTCAGAAAGCTGGATATTTTAGATACATTTTATCAATTCTGGGTGTGGATAGTCCCCCTGAAGTTGTTCTTATTGCTCTTTGCTGGATCATTTCTTATTTATTTAATGAGTTAATTTTTCCAACAGTAGAGCCGCTGAATGTCCCTGCCCAGATTTCTTTCCTTTGCTTTTTATCCCTTGACCTGACTTCCTACCAGTCACCCTTCTGTTGGCATAAGCCACTTGTTCATCAAAAATAGTGTGGTATGGCCAGGCACCGTGACTCACGCCTGTAGTCCTAACACTTGGAAGGCCAAGGGGAAAGGATGGCTTGAGCTCAGGAGTTCAAGATGAGACTGAGCAAGAGTGAGACCTCTTCTCTACTAAAAGTGGAAAAACTAGCCATGCACTGTGGCAGGTACTCATAGTTCCAGCTACTTGGGGGAGGAGTGAGGGAAGAGAATTGCTTGAGCCCGAGAGTTTGACCTCTACCCAAGGCACTTTACCAGGTGCATCACAGTGAGACTCTGTCTTTAAAAAAAAAAAAAAAAATAGTGTGGTTTGGAACCTACTATCAGAGTAGTTGAGGGAGTTTATGTTTTCTTGACCTGTGTTTAGCTGAGGACTAGTAGCTAGGAAGTTCCCCTTACGAACTTTCTCAAAAAGAGTAGCATTGGACATACACAGTCACTCAGACTGTCAAGATTGGTGTAGCTTTATTTTTATATGTATCTTTCTAGGACTATCCTCTAGGTCACAGCAGTTACTGTTTAATCAGAGGTTGTGTTTAAGCTCCTTGTGGCAGTGAGGGCTGTGCCTCTAGTAATGGCCTGTGTACACTCCGGGGTGGAGGTGGGGGATTTTAAGTCTGCCCACACTCTGCTCTGATTGCTCCTGAAAGCGCAGACTTCCTAGTCTCAGAATTAACCATGACCTCAGCAGGACTCTTTTTGACTGTCTCTTTCTCTGGATCTGTCCATTAAATGCTTGTTTGCTCTGCCATTGTGTTTGTTTCATGGCATCAGCCTTTTTACTTTGTTCTCTACTGATCCCCATAATTCTTAAAAAAACACCCTTAGGTATAGAATTCTCCATGCCCTCTTCCAAATATAGCCAGTTTTCAAAGGAAGAGCTGCAGGGCTCCTTGTCCTCATGGTCTGCCTTTCCAGCTGGTTAGAAACCTCGCACCTCTTCACCCGAGCCAAGGTAGGGACCTGCTTTTCCAAGAGTGATGCTTTGCTCTGTGAATTGTGATGAGGGGAAGGAGAGGCTAGCTGCCCTTTATCTTCTCAGCTTACCACACCTGATGGAACTTTCATCCTAAGAGTATGCTGAGGCACAGATCCAAATATTCAGATCAAGTCATCCTATTTTCAGCCTGTTGCATTTGAAATTAAGCTTGATCTTCATGAATAGGAAGAGGATAGGAAAGGCGAGACCTGTTTCTCTTAGCCTCATCTGCCTGGAATAAAGCTTGTACAGAGTGGGACTGGGATGCCAATGAAAAATGGAAACAGTGGCCTCAGATTGGAAGGTAAAGAGAAGGGGACCCCTCTCTCTTTTTGGCTGCAGCTGCCCAGGAAAGAGCATCTGGGATGGAGTTTTATATCATAGAACTAGGGGTACAAATTAAGGGGACAGGTTGTGGCTCGAATGCTACAGATTCATGTTTTTACTAAGATTTATAGATTTTTCTGATTAAATGTTTCTGCTTTCACCCTGTGGTCTTAGAACAATTTCCAGAAAATGATTGGTTCTCCCCCCCCCAACCCATAACCCTAGGGAGAGACTTCATCACGAACCTCACAGTACTATCCTGCAATTCGCACCTCCTTCAATTTCCCACATTCTTCATATTTCATAGCTTACTATTTAGCTAAGTAGCATAAATACTTATCTGAATGACATTCCCCTTTAAAATTTTTTCTGCTAATTTACAAGGTCAGGGGTATGAAATGAAAAGAAAAATTGTCCCTGTAGAATACATTTTAATATACTGATAGCTCCCATGACCAACTGCAGTCCTCCACACCAACTAGGAATCAAAATTATTTATAGCGGTGCCTGTGGCTCAAAGGAGTAGGGCGGCAGACCCATATACCAGAGGTGGTGGGTTCAAACCCAGCCCCGGCCAAAAAATGCAAAATTATTTCTGAACCAGGCTTTGTAGAGGCCCTTCCAACTTCTGGACTCTCAAAATCTAGTTAGGCAGCAATGACATTTATGCTTTTCTCCTAAGTTTTTTTTTTTTTTGGGTGGGTGGAGGGATGGGGTCGAGACAGTCTCATTCGGTTACCCTGGGTAGAGTGTCATGGCATCATAGCTCACAGTAACCTCTTGCCTCAGCTTCCCAATTAGCTGGGACTACAGGCGCCCACCATATTGCCTGGCTAATTTTTTTAAAGATGTGGTCTCACTGTTGCTCAATCTGGTTCCAAACTCCTGGCTGAGGCAATCAACCTGCCTCAGCCTCCCTGAGTGCTAGGATTACAGGTGTGAGCCACCACTCCCGGCCTTGTATTTTTTGTTTTTGTTTCTGATTTTGTTTTTGTAAACCCCAAGGCTCTTCAAAGTGATAAATATTTTCAAGAATGATAAACAAAGCAAGTTTATCCCTTTTTTTCTTCTTTTTAATACCATTTTTAAGATAGTCCCTTTAAAAACATTAAATGTCAGCCGTGATAGACATATCCACCTGGAATCAATATCTAGGTGGTATTAAGAACATTTGCTAACTATTCACTGAAGCAGCAGGTCACATCTCTGACTAAATTAAAATGCTTACAATTGCCTGAAGGAGTCAAACCAGTCCTAGTTTCTGCTTGTGTTTGTTTACTCACTAAATTATGTTGGTTGCCAAGCCTCATAACCAAACCTTTAGATTAATAGAACACCATACGTTGCCAAGGAGATAGCCTACATGTTTTTGAGGAAGAAAATCCTTCCAGCAATGGTAGGCTGTGGTTAGAATATAACACAAATGAAATCACACAACAAATGAAAATCCACGATGTGATCCCAAAAGGGCAAGATAATTAAACTCTAAATTGATAATTCAAACGCAGCAATTTCCAAATATTACACCAAATATTATTCTGAATATGCAAACATGATTAGCAATAAATAACACATTTATTAAGAACCATCTCCAAACAATATTTCTTTTTGCTTATTCTATCAAATATTTACCATTAAATACCTGTGAAAATTGTTGACATTTTATGTTTCTCAGTTTTTTTGATAAGTCTCTATAATAGTGTCTTTTTCACATTTTCACCTATGTTCTTACTTCAAATGAGATTTGGGGCTATGAAAGAAAAGTCATAGGTATGTTAACAATGATTGTATTAGAGTTCTAAGGATATAATTTTTTTTCCTGTCCACTTTTTAGTTTATGAAAGAGTATTTTTTAACACATGGTCTAAGAGGGAAAAAAAACTTTAACTTGTTTTTCCTTTACTTTCTTTCCACAACATCAATAAAGAATACTTCTGTGACCAAATATGTAGAGATCTCTCCCCACACATCAAGCAGGCAATCAAGTCTGCAGCAAACACCAGATGGATGTCTTTCCATTTAATTGCAGCACTGTCTACCTGGAGAGAGGGTCAAATCCCAAGACTGCCCCATCCTTTCTACTAGTCCCAAGTCAAGGCTTCTGGAATCAATGACCAACCTTCAAATTGGAGTCCCTACCACCTCCTCTTCACGTTCCATTAATTTGTTAGAACGATTCACAGAACACTGGGAAACACTCACTCACATTTGACAGTTTATTACAAAGGATATTTTAAGGATACAAATAAACAGCCAGAGGAGCAGTATACAAGGTGAGGTCTGAAAGGGTCTTGGGCCCAGAAACATTTGTCTCCATGGAGTTGCCATATTGCAACCCTTTCAGCTTCCACATCTTCCTCTATCCGGCAGCTTTCTGAACCCTGTCCTCTTGGGCCTTTTGTGGAAACTTCATTAGATAAGCATGACTGACAACCATTCAGAAATGTAAATGGCCAAAAAGGGTATGATCCAACACTAAAAGACTTTGTGGGGAAACCCAGAAAGGCGTCTGTTCAGATTCTTCTTGGCTTCTCTGTGCAGCCTTCCTTCATCCAGGGTATGAGGCAGGACTCCTTTTAAAGCAGGGGTCTGAAGACCCACAATCATGTCAGAGTCCTGCGTTGAGCAGGTGTAAGGAGGGCAGAAGAAGGTCAGAAAGAGAGAATGTGCTTCGTGAGGCTTGCCTGAGGTCTAAAGTGCATCAACATTATAGCAAGGACTATGGCAGTTATGAATCAGAACCCAAAGACGAAAGCCATAGATAATATCACAGTATAACATGTGGATAGGTACTCATGCATCCAGGCACAAGTAGCCAGTAATTTTAGGAGCAAAATATCAAATATTTATAAACTGCATAGTGAAAACTAAAATATATTTTTCAAAAAAATCCCTAGAAATGGAAAGATTTGATTATGAAGTGAAACTCTTTCTGTTCTCTCAGATTTATCTGAATGAAACTTTAATTCATATATTTCCATATTCTTTGGATCAGCATTGTCTGACACAAATATAATACATGCCACATATGTAATTATAATTGTTTCATAGCCACATTTTAAAAAGGTAAAAGTAAAAAGTTAAATTATTTTTTGCCATCTCTCCATTTTCTATTTTATATAAAAATCCAACTGATTTATAATCTCTAATCATGTTAATTATAACTCATAGTTTTTGTTACACTATAGTTTTTGTTACATTTAATTCTGATTTCTGCTAACTCATTTTTCTATTCTTCTAAAATATAATTTTGAGTGGCTAATTTTATTGACTATTTTTGTTCAGATTCTGGTTATCAGCCCTTCATTGGATATTTAGCTTCCATATATTTCCCCCCATTCTGTATGTTGTCTATTTGCTCTGTTGATTATATATTTAATTGTACAGAAACTTTTTAATTCAATTGAGTCCCATATATTTATTTTTGTTGTTGCTATGATGAACATTGGGTTCTTTTTTTTTATAAATTATTTGTCTAGGCTGATATCTAGGAATGGTTTTCCTAAATTTACTTCTGGAATTCTTAGGGTTTCACACTATACATTTAATACATTTATTCATCTTAAATTAATTTTAGTTAGTGCTGAGAGATATGGTCCCAGTTAAATTCTTCTGCATGTGGCTATTGAATATTCCCAGAACCATTTGTGTATTGAATAGGAATTTCTTTTCCCACTGTATCTTGTCCACTTTTTCAAAGGTTGGATATGGACAGTTTTATATCAGGATTCTCTGTTCCATTACCCTTTGTCTTTATATGTGTGCCAATACCATGTTGTTTAGCTTTCTAGTTTAGTTTGAAGTCTGATAATGTGATGCCTCCAGATTTGTTCGTTTTACTTAACATATCTGTGACCGTTTTGACTCTTTTATGGTTCTGATCAAAGCATAGTATTCTTTTTTCTAGGTCTGTGAAATATGACGTTGGTATTTTGATACCATTACACTGAATCTGTAATTCACTTTGGGTAGTATGGACATTTGAACATTATTGCTTTTACCAATCTATAAACATGACATGTTTTTGCAAATTCTTACATCATCTGTAATTTCTTTCCTCAGTGTTTTATAGTTTTCTTTGAAGAGCTCTTTCACCTCCTTGGTTAAGTATATTCCTAGGTTTTTATTTTCTTTGTAGCTAAGTTGTGACTGGTATTGAGTCTTTGATTTGACTCTCAGCTTAACTCATATTCATATATAGTAATGCTACTGATTTGTGTACATTGATTTTGTAACCTGAGACACTAATGAATTTATTTATCAATTCCAGGAGTCTTTTGGTCGAATCTTTGGGTATTTTCAGCAAAATGCAATAGTTTGTCCTTCTTTTTCCCAATTTGGGTACCTTTTATTTCTTTCTCTTGCCTGATTCCTCCAGCTAGGACTGCCATCACTATGTTGAATAGCAATGGCAAGAGTGGGCACAATTATCTTCATCCAGTTCTTAGTGAAAATACTTTCAACCCTTCCCCATTCAATATGATATTATATTGTGGGTTTAACATTTACATATATGGTGTTTTTAATTTTGAGATGTTACTTCTATGGATAGTTTGTTTAGGGTGTTTATCATGAAAGGGTAGTGAATTCTGTTGAATCTATTGAGATGATTATCTAGTTTTTGTTTTTGTTTTGCTTATGTAGTAAATTACATTTATTGATTTATATAAGTCAAACCATGTTTGCATCTCTGGATAAAGCCCCCTTGGACATGGTGAATTCTTTTTTTTTTTTGATATGTTGTTGAAGTTGGTTTGTTAATACTTTCTTGAAGATTTTACATCTATTTTGGTAAGGACATACGTCAATAGTTTTATATTTATAGAGCAACTATTAGATAGTTTTATATCTAACAGTTTTATATTTACATCTACAGGTCAATAGTTTTCTTTTTTCTTTTTAGGGGGGGGTGGGTAGAGTCTTTTCCTAGCTTTTGTATCAAGGTGATATTGGCTTTATAGAATGAGTTAAGAAGGACTCCCTCTTTTTCCATGTTATGCAATAACTTTTGCAACATAGGTTCAGTTCCTCTTTGTAGGTCTGGTAAAATTTGGGTGTGAAACTTTCTGATCTAGGATTTTTTTTCAAGGAAGGTTTTGCATTGTTGCTTCAATTTCATTACTTAATATGGTTCTGTTTAGGAGTTCTATTTGTTCCTGATTCAACCAACCTTGGTGGGTTATTTGTTTCTAGGTTGTTCTTTGTATGTTACTTAATATTTACACTTCATGGCTCACAGGAGTTCCTCTTTCATGTTTATTTGGCCTGTCTGATGGCTACTGGTAATCTCTCCATACCCCACTCCAGGTACCAGCAGAATGGACTTCCTTGATTACCAAGAGCAACTTACTCTGAGGACACTATGAAGAATGTTGACAGTTTTGAGCAGAAGATACCAGGGATTTTCACTGGTAAAGTACTGAGAGTTGTCAGACTCTGACACAAGAAGTCTCAATGGAGAAACAAATAGTATTCTCAAGCCCCTTGGGAAGGAATCAGAATCAGAAACAACTCAGTAGCAAGCATTGACCACTGTTTTTTCTTTTCCAAAATAAAATATTCATTCTAAATATAGCTTACAACTTTATCAGTCCAGGGTGGACTTTTTAAAATGTGTTTGTTTGGTTAGTTTATTGCTTTTGTTTCAAAAATCTAGTCTTTTTTATTTAATTTTTTAAGCAATTTATATCCTGAATTTTTTATCCTGTTAGAAATTAGAAAATAGCTCAATTAATCCACATCCTTTCATTCCTAAGTTTCTAAATTAGTTTGTTGCTTTCTTTTTTTTTTTTCTACATAACTTTAAATTTACAAATGGTTAAGAGAACTTTGTTTTTCTTTTTACATGGGTAGCTTTTATAATGTTTTATTCATGGTTTTGAGGGTGCCCATCACCTGAATAGTGTTTATTGTACCTGTTAGATAGATTTTTACCCCTCCCTATCTCTCCCATACTCCCTGTTTGATTTCCAACAATTTTTACTTCTAACTATGTGGATGTGTGTCCATCAATTAGTTCCAAACTCTTAGAGAGTACATGAAATGTTTATTTTTCCACTCTTTTTTTTTTTTTTTTTTGAGACAGTCTCACTTTGTTGCCCTCGGTAAAGTGCTGTGGTGTCACAGCTCATAGCAAACTCCAACTCTTGGGCTTAAGTGATTCTCTTGCCTCAGCCTCCTGAGTAGCGGGACTATAGGTGGCCACCACAATGCCTGGCTATTTTTTGTTGCAATTCTCATTGCTATTTTAGCTAGCCAGGGCCGAGTTCAAACCCGCCACCCTTGGTATATAGGGCCGGCACCCTACCCACCGAGCCAAAGGTGCCACCCTATTTTCCCATTCTTGAGATACCTCACTTAGGATAATGGTTTCTACTTCCATCTAAATTGCTGCAGAAGACATTAATTTATTTCTGTGTGTGGCTGAGGAGTACTCCATGGTACTGGTAATGAAGTATGTAGCAGTTTTTTCTAGGATCAGTTTGTGAACCTAATTGTCAGACCAATGACAATGCTGATCCCATTCCAGCAAAAGAGTTTCAATATTGTTTTGAAGGGTGGAGTAGGTGTTGGCATCAGAGCATAGCTTCCAAACGGGAGTATTTAGAAGGTGACTTTAGTGATATTCAGCAATGAATTTTGTAGCACTTTTTCTAGGACGAGTTAGCAAATAGTATTGTCTGACCTCATGTATATATATATACATACATACGCAGGATGCCAAATATATATACACATTTAAAAAAGAAAAAAATTGTATTAAAATTGTAATATTCAATGTATACTGAAAACAAAAGATTAATAAAAGTCATCTTTGAGCACTTCTCATAATTGCAGAAGTCATATGTGACTTGACTATTATAATTTTGACCACAGAAGTTTTTCCTTTCTTAAAATGTGTATACATTTTTGGTACCCTGTGGGGGGGGTATGTGTGTATGTGCAAGTGTGTATATGTATGTGAGTAATTACCTATATTAGAAAATGTAACTTGACTTACAGAGAAATATAGAGATTCAAGAGTTACACGGGGCCAGGCATGGTGATTCACACCCAAAATCCTAGCACTCTGGGAGGCTGAGACAAGCAGATTGCTTGTTTGAATTTAATTGTTTGAGATCAGCCTAAGCAAAGGTGAGACCCTGTCTCTACTAAAAATAGAAAAAACAAAACAAACAAACAAAAAAACCTAACTTGGGGTGCTGTTGCACACCTATAGTCCCACCTACTGGGGAGGGTGAGACAAGAGAGTTTGTGGTTGCTGTGCACTATGACATCAGGGTACTCTAGCTGGGGCAACAGTATGAGATTCCATCTCAAAAAAAAAAAAAAATACCCAGGAGGTAAAATTACCAAGTTTTGAAAACTGGATGTAAGGATTGAGAGCAAGAAAACATCTTAGAATAACTTTATTTTAAAGTTTACATCTCGCACAACTGCATGGATTGTGATCCCAATCTCCTGACACAGACAACATTGGAGGAAGAGGACATCTGTGGAGGAGAATAAAGAGTTCAGTTTTTTATATAGAATTTAAGGTGCTCATGGAGCATTCAAATAGAGATACCCAGAACATGGTTATATACACCAGTTTAAAGCTCAGGAGAGATTTTGGTGATAGATTCTAATTTTTAATCAAAAGCTTCTAGAAGTGATGAATAAATGAATAAAACCTAGAGGTGAATCCTGATAAACACCAGACTTAAGACTAAGGCAGAGCAATGGAATGTGATAACAAAGAATATAAATAAGCAGTCATAAAATTAAGTAAAAAGTTATATGACTATGATAGCATGAAAGCAAAAGTGTTCCATAAAAGTGAGAAGCTTACTCCCTAGGTAAGGTGTAATGCCTCCCTAGGTAATTTGTTCCATGTAATGCTGTTCCCCTAACCTGTAAGGGGAACAAATAAATTATTCATGGTAGTAAGACAATAGAATGGGAGAATAGAAAAATATTGCTAAATTTATCTGATAGTTTGTAGTTTCTCCATGAAACAAGCATTTAAGTAAATTAAAACAGAGACCAGGCTTGAAGATCCCTTAGCAAATGAATCCAGTTAGGCTTCCTAAGTGCCTCCACCTTACTTGATTTGCAAACTTAAGTGAAACTTGACCTATTTCTTATAAATGTCTACAGTGAATAAAAACAGAACTTCAACTTAACCAATCAGAATCAGCCAACCAAAGTAGAATTATATAACTAGGGGCTTTCCAACAAAATAGACCAAATAAAGCAGCTGTGTAACTGTAACCAATCAAATCAAAGCAAATTGTCTTTGCTTTACTTCTGGGCTCAATCCATGAAACTTCCCTCTTGCCTTCTCTCAGTGAAGCTCCTAAACAAATTCTGGTTTGAAGTTGTCCGATTCATGAATTATTGTTTGCTCAAAAAACAAAAATACTATTTAAAAATTTACTATGTCTCAGATGAATGGCTAACAAACATATGAAGAAATGTTCATCATCCCTAATTATTAGAGAAATGCAAATCAAAACCATCCTGAGATACCATCTAACCCCAGTGAGAATGGCCCACATCACAAAATCTGAAAACTGCAGATGCTGGCGTGGATATGGAGACAAGAAAACACTTTTACACTGCTGGTGGGACTGCAAACTAATACAATTTTTTTGGAAGGAAGTATGGAGAACTCTCAAAGAACTCAAGCTAGACCTCATATTTGACCCTGCAATCCCATTACTGTATTAACCTGGATGGAAGTGGAACACATTATTCTTAGTAAAGCATCACAAGAATGGTGAACCATTAATTCCATGTACTCAATTTTGATATGAGGACAATTAAAGGCAATGAATGACACTGTGGGGTTAGGGGAAGGTGAAAGCAGAGAAAGAATGAGGGAGGGGTGGGGA
Source organism: Arctocebus calabarensis (assembly GCA_963573935.1). Classification (NCBI taxonomy): domain Eukaryota; kingdom Metazoa; phylum Chordata; class Mammalia; order Primates; family Lorisidae; genus Arctocebus; species Arctocebus calabarensis. The sequence goes on along the minus strand of CAUYON010019811.1, from coordinate 6,011 downwards.
AAGGAAGAGCAGAGAGAGGGAAGGAAAGAGGGAGTGGTGTCTTGGTGTGTGCCACACCTTTTGGGGGCAAAACACAATTGTAAGAGGGACTTTACCTAACAAACGCAATCAGTGTAACCTGATTTCTTATACCCTCAATGAATCCCCTACAATAAAAAAAAGGAAAAAAAAAATATTGTGTCTCACTTTATGTTTTATGTTTTTAATATAGTGGTCATTATTATATTTTGACAATAAAAGTGATTGATAAAGGGATAAAGTTTGAGAATTACAGATAATCTGACATAGTTGCTAGAGAGAACTAGACAGCCAACCAATTAGAAAATTTTGGAGAAATTTGAGAGTTCAGTAGAGATTGTAGACCAGAAATGTACACCTCTCCTATCTACCCTGAAGAATAAGAAGGGTAGTTGACATTTAGCAACAAGCTGGTCAGTGTCAACGCTCAAGGGCACCTCCATTGGACTGTGAGAGCAGATACTATGGTTAGGCTCATGAGCTCTGGAACGTGATTTTTCCCTGTATTTAGTTCCACATTATCGACTTATGTGACCTTAAGCAAGAATTTTAACTATATTTTACTTGAGTTCTTTCATATGTATAATGAGAAAAACATGAAACCTACCTATGGAGCTGTGAGGATTGAATTAGATGCTATATGTAAAAGATTAGAGTAGTGTTGGACACATATCAAGTGCTCAAACATGGTACCTTACTTTTGGCATTAAGTTTACTACCAGTTTTAGCATGGAATTAGTATTAATATTAATACTACCAATTTTGAAATAGTAGATGAATCAATAGTTAATGAAATTCAACCTTGTAAGGACAGAAAGTTGCAACAAAAAGTGGCTGATGCTTTGAGCCAATGAAAAGGTTCAGTGAACGTGTGAGTACAACTTTTAGATTCAAAATCAGATTACATTTTACTAACTGGCTGAATAACTGAGTTTGGTAGAAAGATAGGAGTTATGGTCAGAAAGCTAGATGTGGAAATTGATTGTATCAAAACCAGATGCTTGTCAAAATGTGAGCAAGGTCGAAGGTGTAGTTCTGGGAGTGGTAGCTGAAGGGAGAAAAGGAAAAGGATGTTGGAAGCAAAGATGTGAAAATTTCTGCAGGCAATAACTACTGTGATTCTGCAGTCAATGAAAAAGTCACCAGAATCTGCATGCAAATGACCTAAGGGGAGAATGAAAACACATTGTTTCTAGAAAAACAAATTAGGTGTTTAAAAAATTACATAAATATCAATGCTAAAATTTATTATGATTTTAATAATTAATACCAGTTTTCTCTTGGGTTAATGTGTTTTACCATAGTGGTGCTTCATAAATATTTCATAGAATCTAAATTTTTAATTAATCTATTTCTCTACTAAGCCTACTAAGAATGGTTTTAAATCCTTGAGAGTTAAATCTCTATCTAGCCTTGCCTAATAATTTACTGAAATGTTTTGTTTCTATGGTTAGGAATTTTTTTCTGTATACTTTCACTTATTTACACATATTGCTTGAGTGCTTATTATGTGACAGCGTTATTCAAGGTGTCAGATATACATCAGAGAACAATCAGAAAGAACCACTTCCTCTTGTAACTCAGGTTCAAGCAGCAGAGATAAACACAATCATAAACATAATAAGTATATGATCATTTAGAAATTGATAAGTGCTATGAAAAACTAACACACAGAACAGAAAGAGAATTCAGATGAACATCTATTACAGTTTTAAAATGGGATGGTCCAAGTGGGATTCAGTGAGAAGACGCCATTCAAACAGATACTTGAAGAGGTCTTGCAGCCATCAGAAAGCCCAACTAATTAGGTGGTCTTGTACCTTATTGACAAAAAATTATTAGCACGTCACAATATTAAATCAGACTTGAAAAATAACATCTATATATAAATATCCTCATTTTCTTTTAGATATATTTCTATTTCCTTGCATTCTTCACATTACTTTGATTAATCCTTATTCAATCTGCATGTGCAAATAAAGAATGCTGCGTGAATGTCTATCTGAATTAGCTAGAAAAAATATTATATAGACAGATTCATATACAGATTAATTCAAATCCCTTTTTTTCTACTCTGCTGAATCTGGAAGAAAATCATTCTAGAACTTGTAAAATAAGCATTTTCAATGTTTTGAAATAAACTTTAAATTAAACCACATTATCTAAATGATGAATTTTATATAAATAAAAATCCAGACTTCATCTTTGCTGATGATAGAATTGCTAATCTCAAAACAATTTTAGTAATTTCTTTTAAAGTGTATCTAGAGTGCAATACAAATCAAACACTTGTTCCTTATTTAATTTTATTCAGGTTTTCTGTTTTGGTTTTTTCTGAAACACATGTTTGCCAGATACTTTTTAGAATTTGAAAATCACCATGTTGTACACTAAAAAAGTTGTGAAATTCTTAAAAGAAAGAATGTGGTTTGAACAATTAAAATTTTGATAAGAAACAAATATATTTCTATTATTTTAAATAATGTTGTCATGAAATATTAATTGCATGCTTCCTGGATCTAAATCTAATTTAGAAAAATTATTAGGAAAAAAATTCAAATATCTTTGATGACCTTCCAATAGCCTTATTTCCTTTTCCTTTTTTATTTATAACTCTTCTTCCTTTTGTTCCAGTCCCTATGAATTCAAATTATGTGTACACAAATAGCCTTTTCTTTTCCTGTAAAAATAAAACCACAGCATCCATGATGTTCTGTAGCTTGCTTTCCTCATTTCCATTTCAAATATCCTCCCTTTAACTATTTAACAAATTAACTAATAAATAACACACATAAGGCAAAAACTATTCATACTACACAATTTAATGTACAGTAAAATAGAAACTCATTTCCATTTTGCAAACCCCATTTCTATCCAAGACACAACCACAATTAAAATTTTTCATTAACATTTTAAGTTGCAATTGAATATTACAGAAGGTATATGTGGCTATGTAATTTTCAAAAAATGGGAGCACATTATACTCTTTTTCATTTTAATTTCTCCTTCAGATATCATTACTTATTGAATTGTGAAGGATATGCATTGCTTATAATATGAAAAACAACTTAAATACAAAGCACAAAGTTATATTTAAATAAATTATAATGGTCATAAATGGGGAAATATGCAGTTGTTAAAGTGAAGCAGAGGTTTGTGGACCAGACTTCAAGTGTGTCTGTGATATACTGCCAAGTAAAATCTATTCACCAAAGTTTATTCAAATTTAGTTTTTTATGCCATTGACAATGTCATTATTGGGTTTGTTTCTGATTGCCAAAGCTGTATAAATTCATTGACACAAAAGAAGGAAGTGAGGCAAAAATATAATTCTAAATACTATACAATAGTATATATATTTTTCAAATTTGCAAAGACATAGGAATATGACAATTTACCCCAGAGAACTAGTGTTTGTTCCAACACCACATATTTATAAGTATTTAAAGTCTAATTTTATTAGGTGCTAAATTATTATGTGAGATATCTATTTGTATAAATATATTTTATTTTATTTTTCTCTCAGTGAAGAACATGGAAAACTATTTTAAACACCATAACCTTGGAAATAAACTTTAAAATACATTTATCAAAAATCTTATAAAAAATACCATTTTTTGTTGAGACCACTTTTGACTTGTGAATTAACATAGATTTTACATGTTTACGAAAAGTCTGTCAAATCACGAACAAACAATGTATTTCTCTGTTATCATGGCTTCCTTTAGAAAAGTCTATAAATAAAGTTAAAATATTATTTACTTACATTCCTTATATTAAATTTATCTCAATACATTTTATCTTTTAGTATTTGAAGTGGGATATTTTCTTATATTTTAAGTGCATTTTTCTTTGTGCATATAATACTATGGGTTCTTTAATGTAGTTTTTAGGTGACAGAATTTTTTTTATTTTTATTAAATCATAATTGTGTATATTGGTGCAATCATGGGGCACAATGTACTGACTTCAATATACAATCTGAAATATTTGTATTGAACTATTTAACATAGCCTTCATGGCCTTCTAATCATTATATGAAGACATTTATATTCTGCATTTAATAATTTTCACTTGTACCCTTCTAAGATGCACCGTGTGATCCCACCAATCACCGTCCCTCTACCCATCCTCTCCCCTCCCCTCCCTTGCCCCTTTCCCCATTTCTAGTGCTATAACTGGGTTTTAGCCTTCATATGAAAGCTATAGATTAGCTTCATAGTACGGCTGAGTACGTTGGATACTTTTTCTTCCATTCTTGAGATACTTTGCTAAGAACAATATGTTCCAGCTCCATCCATGTAAACATGAAAGAGGTAAAGTCTCCATCTTTCTTTAAGGCTGCATAGTATTCCATGGTACACATGTACCACAATTTATTAATCCACTCATGGGTCGATGGGCACTTGGGCTTCTTCCATGACTTAGCAATTATGAATTGGGCTGCAATAAACATTCTGGTACTGATATCTTTATTGTGATGTGATTTTTGGTCTTCTGATATATACCTATTAAAGGAATTATAGGATTGAATGACAGATCTATTTTTAGATCTCTAAGTATTCTCCAAACATCCTTCCAAAAGGAATATATTAGTTTGCATTCCCACCAGCAATGTAGAAGTGTTCCCTTTTATCCCAAACCATGCCAGTGTGGTTTTGGGATTTTGTTACGTGGGCTAATCTTACTGGAGTTAGATGATATCTCAAGATAGTTTTGATTTGCATTTCTCTGATGATTAAGATGATGAGCATTTTTTCATGTGCTTGTAGGCCGTGCACTTGTCTTCTTTAGAGAAGTTTCTTTTCAAGTCCTTTTCCCACCCTGAGATGGGATCACTTGTCTTTTGTTGCTAACACGTTGGAGTTCTCTGTGGATTCTGGTTATTAGACCTTTGTTGGAGGTATTACCTGCAAATATTTTTTCCCAATCTAAGGACTATCTGCCTGCTTCACTTACTGTGTTCTTAGCAGTGCAGAAGGTTTTTAGTTTGATCAAGTCCCAGTAGTGTATTTTTGATACTGCTTCAATTGCCTGGGGAGTCCTCCTCAAAAAAAATTCACCCAGACTGATTCCTTCCCCTGCACTTTTTTCTAGTATTTTTATAGTTTCATGTCTTAAGTTTAAATCTTTGATCTAGTGAGAGTCTATCTTATTTAACAGAGAAAGATGTGCGTCCAGTTTCAGTCAGGTGACACAAATTTTTTAATATACACTCGTATAGTTATGGTTTATAACAAAATGTTGTGATACATTGTGGAATGACTAAATCAAGCCAATCAAAATTGTATTACTTCACATACTTATTATTTTGTAGTGTTGCTTAAAATCTACTCTCGGAAATTTTTAATTATTGGCCTGAGAAAAAACATAATGAGGAAGAACCCCCTGGCAATTGCAGCAATACCAAAAATAAATAACTGGGATTTGATCAAGCTAAAAAACTTTTGCACAGCTAAGGGTACCGCAAACAATGCAAACAGACAGTCTTCAAACTGGGAGACGTTTTTTGTATATTACCAATTTGACAAATGCCAAATAGATGACTAGAATCTACAGAGAATTCCAATTAAACAATAAGAAAAGTGCAAACAGGAAGCACCTGTGGCTCATGGAGTTGGGAGCCGCCATAAACTGAAGGTGGCGGGTTCAAACCCAGCCTCGGCCGAACTGCAAAACAGAAAAATAACCGGGCGTTGTGGTAGGCACCTGTAGTCCCAGCTACTCGGGAGGCTGAGGCAAGAGAATTGCCTAAGCCCAGGAGGTGGAGGTTGCTGTGAGCTGTGTGATGTCATGGCATTCTACCGAAGGCAATAAAGTGAGACTCTGCCTCAATAAAAAAGAAAGAGAGAGAGAGAGAGAGAGAGAGAGAGGGGGAGAGAGAGAGAGAGAGAGAGAGAGAGAGAGAGAGAGAGAGAGAGAGAGAGAGACAGAGAGAGAGAGACAGAGAGAGAGAGAGAGAGAAAGACAGAAAGACAGACACACAGATAGAC
>CAUYON010019810.1:0-33152 GCA_963573935.1 Arctocebus calabarensis | reverse complement strand
CTTTAATTGTTTTTTTTTTAGACAGAGCCTCAAGCTGTCACCCTGGATAGAGTGCCATGGCATCACAGCTCACAGCAACCTCCAATTCCTGGGCTCAAGCGAGTCTCCTGCCTCCGCCTCCCAAGTAGCTGGGACTATAGGCACCCATCACAAAGCCCGGCCATTTTTTGGTTGCAGTCGTCATTGTTGTTTGGCGGGTCTGGGCTGGATTTGAACCTGCCAGCTCAGGTGTACGTGGCTGGTGCCTTAGCCCATTGAGCCACAGGCGCCGAGCCAGCAAAGTGATCTTTGTCACAGTTGATGCAGCATTTTTCCAAGTAGAGAGAAATCCATGTGCTATTGATGGTCCCTGGGAGTTCTCTCTGCATACAGCAGTGGGTGCCCATCTGCTTAGATTCATCCCTCCAGTACTCACACCCTTGGGATAACACAATCTCGACTCTCTGGGGGAACCACCCTCCCCTCAGTTTGGTTTATGCTGCTTGGTGGGACTAACCTCACCCCAGAAGCTGGGTGAACATATCACTGTGATCTGGCTAGTAAAGGCGTTTGATTGGTTCTGGGATGGGTTGCAACCCAACTTGGGAAAATAACATTCGATTTGGGGATTTTTGCTGAAATTATCAGGATAGACCCTGTGTGATGTGTGGTGGAATTCCTATGTGATCAGTTGTCAGTCTGGAGCTGTTGGTGAATTAATACCACTGGGTTGAGAAAGCCTGCCAAGAACAAAGCCAGTCCAAGGGGAACCCTCAGTAAGGGATGGAGAGCCACAGCTCCCTAAAGACTCATTTGAGCCTACAGATCCAGCCGTGCATCTGCAGACCTGTTTGACTTTCAGATAGGTGAGGTGATGAATCCTCTTCATTGCTTCCGTTAGTGTGAAATAGCTTTCAACTCCTTGTACCAAAATAGTGCTAAGAAATCCAAGTTCAAATGAGAAGGCTTATATGAAACAAGATGATATAAGTATCAGCTAATATGTACAATTAGGGCTATGCTGTTGTCACACTAATGAACTATATCCACTGCAGCTGGTCAATTGCCACCCACCTCTGGTGACCCACTGCTACATAGGCCTTTTGGACCATGGCCTGACTTGGACTTCCCCACAATCTATCAAGTAAAAGGGTTAATGGTTAGGACAATAGGGAGCCACTGCTGGCAACCACTGCAATTGGTTTACTGAAGACCATCAATGACTCCCATGTTGCCAGGTTCAATGGTCATTTTCAATTCTTACCCTTCTCAGCCTATCAACACTTGACCACTCCCACCTTGAAACACTGCACCTGGTTTCTAGGACATACTTTACACCTGCAGTTCCTCCTACCTTCCTGACTATTCCTTCCTTACTCATTTTTTCTTTTTCTTTTTCTTTTTTTTTTTTTTTTTTTTTTGCTGGCCTTGTCCATGTCCTTACCCTCTAAATGTTGGTGTGCCCACGGGATAGTCCTCAGATCTCTTTTCCATGTTCAAGTATTCTCTTGAAGATCTTTCCCACTCTCATGGCTTAAACACTACTCCAAATTTACATCTCATTTGAATCTCTCCTTAGAACTCTGAAATTCATAGATTCAAAAGCCTCCAGGATGCTCCACCTGTGACAGGTGTCTCAGAGTTCACATGTCCACATCTGAGCTCCTGGCATCCACTCCAGCCCAAGGCAGCTCTTCCTGTAGCTGTTCTCTTTTCATTTCTGAATTGCTCAAGTCTAAATCCTCAGTGTTAAGCCCTCTCTCTCACACACAAACCATGTGCTTAATTTGTCATCAAATACCATGAGATGTATCTTCCAAACATGTCCTTAATCCATCCATATAACACCATCTTTGCTGCCATCTTCCTGGATTATTGAAACAGCCTCCACCTTCTGCCTCTGCCCACTACCATTTGTTCTTGGCATAGCAGTCAAGGTGATTCTCGTCAATACAAGTCAAGTCACTTCATTCCTCTGCTTAAAACCCTCTAAGTCTTCCCATTTATTCAGAGTAAAAGCCAACACTATAACCATGAGCCTCCAAGGCTTGCACCAACTAGCTTCTGCGAGCTGTGCCCCCTCTGCTCTCACTTGCACCCCAACCTTCATGCCCACCACACCTTGCTCTTCCCTCAGCCTGGCATTCTCTAGCCCCAGTTAGCTTCACAGCTTGTTTCCTCGATTTGCTCAAGTTTCGATTCTAACAGCATTTTCTAGAGGAGGGCTTCTCTTGCCATGCCAACTAAGGTTTCAATGCTCATCCCTATCTGCTTGTTTTTTTTATACTTACCTTATCATTATCTAACATGCTATATAGTTCACTCATTTCAATTGATTTATGGCTGTCCTCCAGAAAATGTAAATTCAGTAAGGACAGGGAATTTTTTAACTATTTTGCTTGTCACTCTGTCAGGCACATATGACAAACAATAGATAAATAATTCAGAATGAGTTGGTGATACCCATTCCATACTTGTTATAAATATTTTAAACATTATTTCTACAGACACTCCTCCTGCCTGTCCTTACATACTCCTAAAGAAAACCAGCAATCACATCCTTCTTCCTATCCTCGTTCCTAAGTGAAATAGAGCACTTGCTGATTTTTTAATGGTCTTCCAGAGAACTGGTACCTGCAAACAGGGTCCTGGGTAGGGGCTATAAACATTGCATTCACTGAGAATGTATGTCATACATTTATAAATTAATATCTGACTCGCCATAAGATATTAATTTAGCCTGTAAGTATTCAGAAAGTCTCATTACAGGAGGCCAGGCCTGGGGTTGCCTGCACACCTATGCCTGAAGGTCTGCCCCTGAGGCTGTGCCTGGCTTGACACCTCTCTAGGCAACTTGCCTCATTCTGAATAAGTCACCAAGTCATGTGGAACTTTAAGTCTGTTCATGGAGGCTTAACTGGCAGAAAGACTATCAGGAATAGAATGATGGATGTACGGGAACAAGAGAGAAAAATAGAAGGGAAATAGATTGCTATGATTCTTGCATGTAGGATGAGGCAAATGAAGGAAATCAAATTGAGGACAGCCTCATGCCCAGAGAGCATGGCCACCCCGCCATTACCTTAGATTGAGGGGGTCCTCTGCAATGCCTTTCCCCTTCAGGCTGGGTTGAAAAGAGCAGAAGCTAAACAAAAATAGAAGGGATAATTCTATCAGCAAAGTCAAGACCCTTCCACCTCCAGTAGAAATATTTCTAAAGCCTGGATGCATTTTTGCCCCTCCTTGGCCCTGTCCTGTCCCTAGGTCATGAATACTAGCCTGGGTGTACCTCTGAAGCACTCCTTAGCATACTGGCATTGCACATTCTAGCCTTAATAATAACACTGACAACAATGAAATCATAGTCACTTAGGCAATGTGTTTGCAGTACCTCCTGAGGGGGCAAGTGTTGGACAACATTCCTAATTTCAACAACCTCTGCTGTGAGTCCCAGAGTGTCACCTTGGGGACAAATGCCATTTTATTGTAAGACTCCTTGAGAAAGCTGAGGTGTGGTCATAGGGTGCTTGTATTAGGGCACAGTCATGGTCAACTAGGAAAACCTAGTCACTTCTAGGTCAACTAGGAAAACCTTTGGTGTAATATACAGAAACTGTAGGGGGAAATGAATCCAGTTTGGCATTGCACTGTTTAGTCTAAAATAGACCTTGAAGACCATGTTAGGTGACAATCTAACTGTGGCCTAGGAAGAACCTCATATGAAGAATCCTGTGAATAAAAGAAGGTCCCCCCAGGATTAGCACACAGAGCCCTTCTGCAGGAGTTGTTTTTCCCTGCTCCAACTGGCTTCTTGGCTATAGCTGCTAGCCCTGGTGCCAGTTATTGGCCAGGGCCAGCAGGAAGTCAAGCTATTGATAAATAATTTGGAATGAATTGATGGTACCTTCTATACTTATTACAAATATTTTGACTATCATTCCGGGGGACACCCCTGCCCTGTCTTCAAATATTCCTGAAGAAAACCAGTGACCACGCCCTTCCTATCTTCATTCCTAACCGAAATAAAAACACCTAGTGCTCCTACATTGCCCTTCCAGAGAACTGGTACCTCTGAGCACTGAATGGGGCTTCCAGGCCAGTGGGGTCAAGTCTCCCTCAAAACTTCTGCCCAAAGTAGAGTAGAACATACCCACTTCTTCTGTTAATTCAACCTCTGTGTGGTCTGCTCATGATAAGAACTTTGTTTTCTGTCTTTTCTAGATTCTCTACTCATCAATGTGTTTATCCTTTAATATTAATAAAAATAAATACTTAAGCTATTAAGAACTTATACATTGCCTTAGATTTTTTAGATTGATTAATTCACATGGAGAAAGATGAATAGCAGGTTTCTCCCTTTAAGAAAAAAGATGTTCAATGCACACATGGGAAATCAATTGCTTGGAATTCTTTGCAGTGAAATATGAAATTGGACCAACTAAAATTGGCAACTAGGATCAAAGAAAAAATAATTATAAGCCAAAAAGATTACTTGGAAAATTAGAATATAAAGCCAGAAAATGTTGGAAGGCCCATTTGACAGTTTCTTAACTATTACATCTGCATGATTTTTTTTTCTCCTTTCACTCATTACTGCTCTAAATCACTTCTGTCCATAATAATGGAACTTGAATCCGAGGATGCTGAGAAGGATCTTCCTTCTCCTCTGTCCTTTGACCCATGACTCAGCAGATCTGAGGGCCAAGACGTTCTTCCTTGTGTCTCACCCAGATCCCGCTCCCTGTGAGCTGGGAATACTTTTCCTGAGAACAGAACTGAGCGCTCCCTGTTTCACATCTCTCAGGTCAGGACAGTTTCCTCAGAAGGATGATTTTCACGCCCTTACCTTTTGCAGGCCTCATTCCGATCACTGTTGTAAAAAACAAGAAATTTGGAATATCCATTTTGGAAGAAGATCTCCAGGGCAATGTCCTGTAAAGAGAAACCCTCTTTTACTTCTCCTGCTCTTTCCTAGAACGGAGACACCCCCAGAGGGACAGAGCCTGGCCGTTGGGTCTCTGTGTCAGGCAATCCTACCTAGTGAATCCTAACGACTTCCCTCAGATGTAAGACCATGGTGATGGGGTTGGGGTGGGTGTCTAGAAGAAGTGGGAGGACAGGGCGCCTGACCACAGCTCCGAGCGTCTTTGGTTGAAGCAGGCACAAAAGACCCACTCCCAGGATAAGTGAGGAGCAGATGAGGGAGGCGCTTTCACCTCCAGGTCACGGGCTTCCTAAGTCAGGGGCCACTTTACCAGGAGCCCTAGGGGAGCTGCCTGGGTGGGTGCAGCTCTCCAACTGGGCAGCATCTACAGACTTAAGAGACTCAGGGCACTCTGCCTGGTCCATTTTTGCTGAGCCAGTTTGATGGGGTCACACTGACATAACAAGGCTGTAATCAGGGGTATTTTGTTAATGCCTTAATAAAATCACCAAGATTTTCTGTCTTTTCTTTTCTTTTTCTTTTTTCTCTTTTCCCTCCTCCTTTCCTCTGTCCTCCCTTCTAGCTACACAAATAACACACATGGAATAAGGGGAAGAGTTAGTCTCCATATGGGATAAATCTCAAGGATACGATGGGGCCCAGAGGCGAGAATTCCTAGGGCTGGAAAGAGGGTCAGAGAGGGGTGAGGCCTGGATGTGGAGCAACAGAGCAGGTGGGGTGAGGGTCAGACTCAGAGATGGACTCAGCACCCAATGACAGAGCGCCACCTGCGTGTACCTGGCTGGGACTGAGTTCTCAAAATCCAGCTCATTAAGGCTTCTGAACAGAGAACAAGTATTTGCAAGGATATTGCAAATCTTCTCTTCTTTGCTATTGGACATAAGTAAAAGTCTCAGATTTATTTTTTTCCTACATATAGAATTGTTTTAATACAATGTTCGAAACAGAAAATAAATATAGAATTTGTAGAGAGTACAGTTTACCCTGGCCACCTTGAGTGCCAGGCTCTGCCTTTCTTCTGGAAGAATCCAAGGCTGGGCTGAACTTGATTGCAAAGCTCCCACCATGCCAATCCTGCTCCTCTTGGCAGCACACACGTGTGCACAAATGCATACACACACACACACACATCCACATTCCTGCTCTGGCTTCCACCACTCAGGCCAAGGAGCCATCTGGAAATAATCACCACATACTGGGGAAAAAGACACTCTCTTACTGACAGCTATTTGCTACCATCAATCACCTGCAAGATGGATATAATCATAATGTGTAATTTTGAGTACCTGCGATGTGTCCCCCAAGTGTGCTCAGGATCATAAGTGCGATGGGAGAGGACAAGGCATGGCCTCTGTCAACTGGGGGCAGGGATGCTGGGGTGGTGCCCAAGGGAGCCCAGTGTGGCTGCCTTGTCCACAGCCATCAGGGCAGGGCCACTTCCCCTCTTTGCGGGCTCTCGCTTCTCACAAAGGAGCTCACCCAAAATGACAACCAATGACCAGACCTTCAAAGCAGTGGTGAAGGAGCAGGCAGGCTCATCAGAGGCTTGGACTGAGCTGCTGGCTGCATCCTTGTTGCTCCCCTAAAAGGCCTCCTGAGCTTTGACTTCAGAGAATAATTATGAGGCCTCTGCAGGAAGGCACCTGATGAATCAAAGATCTATCCCTGGAAAGTGAACTTATCCCCCGATTAGGTTCATCTGCTACAAGCTCTGCCCACCCCCCCACCATGGCCTTTGGCACCAAGGGACTCTGCAAGAAGGATGAGGACAGGCCCTGCCCCAAGTGGTCCCCAGCTCCTCTCCCCTACTGCCACCCTGGAGGCCTGGTGAGTGAGAGCACGGCTTTGCCCGTGCTGAGGCTGGGCTGGTAGAGGCGAGTTGTGCCACTGGTGGCCTCTGAGTCTGTCCACCTCTCTTTGCCACTGTGGTGATGCTTTTAGAACAGCAGTTCTCTACCTGTGGGTTGTGACCCACAGGAACTGTATTAAAGGGCTGCGGCATTAGGAAGGTTGAGAACTGCTATTCTAGAAGGAGCAGTCCCTCGTGAGGAGGGATGAGAAGTAGGAGGTTGTGACCAGCTCAAGACTGAGCCCTTGCTCTGAAAGGAGCCCCCATCCCTGCTGAGTGCCTGCTGTGCCCTTGAAAGCATGCTCTGGGGCAGCTGGTTTGAGGGGTTGTTGGGAGGTCCCTGAGCCACTGTGTCCTAGAAATTGGCAGGGGCTTGGAGATGGGGGAGCACCCTGGGAAGGCCGGCTCAGTGGAGAGGCCCAGAGCCTTGGTCATCTGCTCCACCACGAGGCAATGCAACTGCCCGGCTTCACATTCTTTCGTTTCCAAGGCAGCTCTGGGCATGCCAAGGGCCAAGCACAGCAGAGCCGTGTACTCAACCACACAGCGAGAGAGAGGGAAAGGGCCAGCACCAGGGGCAGAGACCAGAGAGAGGGTGGAGAATCCAGAACTCCCAGCTGGGACCAGGACCAGCAAAAGCCCAGAGAATTCACAGGTGTGTCCCTGATGTCCCTGCACTGTGCACAGGCACAAGGAAAGGTCATGGCAGTGTGTCCCTCACCAGCACTAAACCACCTGCCCCATGAAGACGTGACACTCCCTCCTGGCATGTCAGTGCCTGCGGGCGTACCTGCAGGAGGAAGCGGGCCTGCCGGAGCTCCCTCACATCGCCGTAGCTGTGGCGCTGGCACGAGTAATGGTCAGAGGACCTGTCTTTGCTGCACATGTTGAAAATGAACGGATCGCTGATGCTGGAAAGAAAACAAGATGTGTAGGAAACCTGTCAGACATTTGCAAGAGAGGGCGGCTGGCAGGCTTCCTCTTCCTTCCCTCGCCCCCCACCCCACCACCGAAATTTCCAGGGACAATCAAAGAATGCTATGGGCACTGGCGGCCAGTGCCTAGGCACCTATCAAAACCTTTCTGAGCCCATGCCCGTGTCAGCTCTGGCACAAGGGCCACTAACACATGAGGAGCTGCCTTGTCCTTGAGTAGGGTGGGGTGTCAGCCTCACCACAAGAGCAGAGCAAGATGAGAACACAGTTTCCAGGGCAATGTTGACAAAGGATTCATAGGGTAGGGTGAGAAGGCCCCTAGTTCCTTAGAGCGGGAACCAGCAGGGGAGGCTTCACGGACCTTGAGCATGCTGGCAAACCTCAGCCCAAGAACCTAGAGAGAGCTGCTATACCCCTTCCTGGAAGGAAGAGGGGAAGGGCGGCTCCTCGGTATCCAGCTGGCCCACCATGAGCTTGGACTTGTGCCCCCAGTGGCTGCCCCTGCTGGGCAGCTGGGAAGTTTGCCCATGTGGGTCACAGCACGAGCCCTTCACTCAGCCCCTGCACAACTGGACTCCAAATATGCAATCTTTGCTTCTCCAGGACAACCCTCCTGGTTGAGCCACGCCACTGCAGGATGATCAAATACAAAATGTGGCTTTGGTTCTGGATGCTTTGCCAGAATGCTTTTATACAAAGCTGCTGCCAGCTGAAGCCCTTTGTCCATTAGTGATGCCTCTATCTGGGTCTAAGCTGAGCTTCCCCTGAACTTCTCGGACTCTTAGTGAGGCTATAGTGCTGATTTTCCTTCCTACCCTCAGCTTTGGTCTAGCAGCATACCCCAGGTCAAGGTCGTGGTGGGAGTGACACAGGGACCCCTCAGTGCTCTACAGCCTGTGCTCGTAGCAATTGAGGTGCACATTTGGCTGGTCTCTCTCCCCTGCTAACCATGTAAAGGCACAAGCCTCTGTCCATAGCTCATGTCCTCTGCATCTTCCTCTGACCTGTGGGTATGTCTGCACAATGACTGTCACACTCCACGGCCCGTCAAGCACTTCCCTGTCTATGGTTTCATTTGATCCTCTCAGTGACTCTTTACTGAGCAGGTGTTACTGTTATTCCCATACTGAGGAAATGGCTTTGCAGAGAGCTGAGACTTTTCCAAAATCATGTGGTCATTAGGAGCTGGAACTTGGATTCTAACCCATGACCTCCGACCTAAAAGCCAACCTCTTTCAACTGTCTTTTCTCCCCCTCAGCGGGAAGGCTCCCTGGCCTTCTCAGAGCTCTGCTCAATGGTTTGCTCTTCCCAGTTTGCTCTGTGCTGACAGATCCTGCAACTGGGACTCGGGAACACTGAGGACATGAAGAAAGATGCTCTGAAAATGGCTTGTAGGAAGAATGACAGTCATTGTTCTCCTGCTTGTAGGAAGTGAATAACTACACAGGGCATGAAAACTCACACAGATCCACCTCCTTAGGAAAGCTAAATGTGTACAACATTGCTTCATTCCCTTCTCAGAAGGATGTCAGTTTCCAAGGCAAGTTCCAAAGTACCAAGTTCAATCACTAATGCTCTGATGTGGGTCCAATGTAACATTATTCACACTGCTGTGGCTGGATGTCTTTGACAACACTCCATCCTACATGTTGTGAAAAGCAAATCAGAGTTCAGACACCCGCAGTTCATAGGTAGAAAGGGGCAGCTGGCCCAAGTTTTCCTTTAGGTAGAGCTATTGCCATAGTTCACACTTCTACAGCGTAACAGCTGCTGTGGTAGATGACAATTGCTCAGGTGCTCATTGTGTAACTTTTAATATCCTTTTTCTTCCAGAGGTTTAATCCTGGATTTATTCTGGATTATCAGTGTGTCGCTTGAGTAGGTACTTAACTCCTCTTTTACCTCAGTTTCATTTGTCATGTGATTGAAATAGTAATAAGGCTTCCTTTTTTATAATAGACCTTTAAATTCCTAGAAGTCAAGGTGAACAAGAGCTGGAATCATTTTCCCAGATCTCTTGCCATTCTTTCCTGAAAGGTTGTAAGAACAATATATAGAACAAAACCTCTTCTTTTCTTTGAGTAGTTTTTAAATAGCATGGTAAAAGGAGAGGTCTGGAATTTGGATTTCCTTGTTATTTTTTCAAGAAGTTTTATTTCCTTTTGCCATTGTGGTTTCATCCTTATGATAAGAGCCTTCTATAATGATTCCCAGTGATCTTACCTCCTGTTATTTATGTATAATATTCTTTTTTTATATTTATTTATTTATTTATTGTTGGGGATTCATTGAGGGTACAAGAAACCAGGTTACATTGATTGCATTTGTTAAGTAAAGTCCCTCTTACAATCGTGTTTTGCACCTTAAAGATGTGGCACACACCAAGACCCACCCCCCTCACTCCTTCCGTCTCTCTGCTCTTCCTTTCCCCTCCCCTCCCTCATTCTTTCTCTCTCTGCTCTCCCCTTCCCCCACCCCACCGTGTCATTAATTGTCCTCATATCAAAATTGAGTACATGCGATTCATGTATAATATTCTTATTAAGGAAATCACAGTAAGCTAAATGATACCTGTGATCTTGGTACATTTGGGGGGTTTGTTAGTAGAAGTGGATTTAGGAATAAAATATGATTTGATTTGCCCCACATTTGAAGCCATCTGATTATCATCAGAATTACACCTAGAATTTATACCCAGAAACATTCATTAGATCATAAACACTTTACTTAGCCCACAGTCTGACTCATCCTTCTGTATCCATGGAGAGTCTACCATGGTGCCTAGCATAAGGTAGATTTTCCGTAAACATTTCTTAAATTGAATTAAACAGAAAAAGTGATGCCTGATGGGGAGGAAGTGTCTGGTTAAATGTCCCCTATCACAAAGGGCCAGTTGGATGGTTTGGTTTCACATCAAATTTATCAAATTCTACACCTTATAAGTTTGACCATCTTTGTTAGGAGTAGAACCTTGTCCTCCAAAAGAGATAGGTTGAAGTCTAACCCCTGGTATCTCAGAACATAATGATATTTGAAAACAGAATATTAACAGATGTATGACACTAAAATGAAGCCTTTAGCATGACCCCCAGTTCAATAAGTGGTATTCTTATAAAAAGAGGAAATTTGGACCCAGAAATACACAGAGGGAAGATGATGGTGAAGACATGGGGAGAAGATGGAATGTGCCTGAAGCAAAGCATTTCCAAGCCAAAGAATGCCAAGTATTGCTTGCACACACCAAAATCTGGAAGAGGCAAGGCAAGATTCTTCCCTAGAGTGGTCAGAGAAAGTGTGGCCCTGCCTTAATTTCATACTTCTAGCCTCTCACACTATGAAAAAACACTTTTCTATTTTTGTAAGCCGCCTAGTTTTTGTAGCCCTAGTAAACTAATATAGCCACCCTAATTAGCCAGAAAGGAGACCCACTATAAGAAAAAACTAACCTTCTCAGAAGGTTGCCAGTTTCCAAGGAAAGTTCCAAAGTACCAAGTCCAGTCACTGATGAGGAATTTGCACTGTTCTCAAGTTTGATTTGGGGTTATTTTTATGGTACATCAGAGAGCGTCTTTCAAGGTCTAATGCTCAACTATAGTCAATTTGATAGCAGTCTTTTGGACAAACATTTCAAGATTGTCTTAGCTTTATTTGTAAGAGGCTTATTTATGTATCTTCCTAATCTCCATGGTCAAAAAAGGACTTAATCCACATTGATCTGGCATGATCTAATGGCCCGTCTGAGAACAGCATCTGTAAGAGTGCCAGTACTTTCTTAGGGCAGTAGACAAGACCCGGAGAGAAAGCACGGCCTCATTAGCAAATGCTTCTTAGAGGTATGGTGACTAAAATTACCTGTGCAGTTCTCAAGTGATATTTCAGGGAAGTAACATGTTCTAACTCTATTTCTACTTGCATTCTAAAAAGGTATGTTTTCAGACATGGGACGTCTCCCTCGTTATCGCGAATCAAATGAGCCTGGCCATTGGCCTTCTATTAAAAGTGCAGATAGAGTCCATGATCAGGATTAGATGCACCTCATAAACACATTTACTTAATCAATAAGATCTTGTCTAACACTAACTCAGACTAAACCAGAGGTGAAGAGAGAAGCAGTGGATTATGGAAATCATCACATGGGCATGTATAGAGGTACAGCAGAAAGCTTTCATCAGCGTTCAGAAAGGCAAGTCTGCCGGCCCTTTGTCCTTATTGATCAATATCAATAAAACATGAGGAATAAGATGGGATGAGTGAGCCAAGTATTAATTATGCTCCCCCTGCCTTGGAAAAGCACAGAAGACTCACAGCAACCAGTGAAAAGTGAACATTTGGTATAAATAAAAGATGGAAATTAGCAGAGAGAAAAATGCCAAGCATTTTAAGGCATTTTGATCTTAATCAGAGGAGGGGAGACCGACATCCACTCTTCCACATTCCTTCAGCTCTGGCTTCCTGATATACAGAGGCTGAAAATGGTATGACAACTGGGACTTAAAACGCTTAGCTATTGGCAGATCAGACTCTGAATCCTCTGTCAATAGCTATCTATAACAGTGGCTCTCAAAGAGTGGTCTCAGGTCAGAAATAAAATCAGCATCAACTGAGAATCTGTTAACAACCAACCAAACAACCCCTGAACAAACAAATCGGAAACTGAGTTGGAGACAGGACCCATTAGTCTGTGTGCTACCAAGCTCCCCAAGTGATATTATGTCAGCTAGCGAGCCACCAGGCTAAAAGGTTACATGTCATTATCTGAACCTTGGCTGACCAGAAAAAGGAAGACCTATCTCTGCACGAAGAAATCTTCATCCAGATGTCTTCAGTAGCCACATTGAAGTAAAAACATACAACTTGACAACTGGACTTTTGGCAAAAGTGCAAAGAAACACAATCAATTTGATTTTGAAGACTGTTGTAAAAACACAAGAGAATGGATCAATAAGAGCTGATGAAACCCAAGTAGACCAAACACACTTGATCCTAAAAAAGACCCAGAATTTCCTGCCAAAGCCCTTCCTCTGGTATTAATTAGTGTGAAATAGACTTTTCAAATTTCTTCCCACTCTCACTCGTTCTGCAAGACCCCACATCTTAACCCCTTCCCCCCTATCACACAAGTCCCAGGACATCTCTGCAAGCATGAACCCCAATGAGTCCTTCCATTATGTAAATTTTGTCCCGTGATCATTGTGTGCTCTAAACACTTTCTAAAAGTGTTATGCTGTCGATTGCACTCATGTGCCTCAGAGTGAGGGGCAGCACCTGTTGTCTTACATAGAATGAGGAACCAACAAGTTACTGAATGAGTAAACTGATGCAACTGAATTCAGTCACCCACATAACCTGAGGAGAGATCCCCACATCCCGTGGTGCATTCCATACCAGGAGAGACACAAGGAGCTGCCACATTGTTACCCAATCCAGATGTCAGCTTCGGGAGCCACAATCATGGATGGCCCATACCAGTAGGTCCTTCTGCTTCATCTCATCACTCAGTTTTAGGTGGGGAAGAGAGTGGGGGCATCTGGAAGAAAAGAATAGGGCCCAGAGAAGAAGCTGATGGGACCAGTGGGGAACTCACTTGGATAAGCAGTGGCGGGTGCAGTAGACATCACCCATGGCAGACAGCGTGAAGTTCTCACACAGGTAGAAGTGTTGGTGGCCAAAGAGCAGGACACCTTCGGAGACCAGGTGGCCCTGCACGATCACCAAGGAGAACTTCTGAGTCACCTGGGAGGTGGGAGAGAGCACCAGAGTCAGACAGGGCAGACTAGAACATTCTCATGATTCTTACGGATTTTACATTTATTTATTTATTTATGAGACAGAGTCTCACTCTGTCACCCTGGGTAGACAACCTCATCACAGCAACCTCAAACTCTTGGGCTTAAGCAATCTTCTTGTCTCAGCCTCCCAAGTAGCTGGAACTACAGGCACTGGTCACAACGCCCAGCTGGTTTTTCTATTTTTAGTACAGATGAGGTTTCCCTTTGTTCAGAGTGGTCTCAAACTCCTGAGCTCAGGTGATTTGCCCACCTTGGCTTCCCAGAGTGCTGGGATTACAAGGGTGAGTCACCAGGCCCACCCAGCCCCCATGAGTCTTATGGAAAACAGGGGAGCAGTGACCGGCCACCCACAGGGCACTTGGCGGTGGGAGGAGTGCCTTGTTGGGATGACAGTGCTTCAGCCCTGGGTCTGTACTGCCCTTGACAGCCTATGTGGCACTTTTATAGCCAACACCCAGAACTGATGCTTAGTATACCTAAACCCACTCCTACACCATGATGTGAGGGTGAGTGCTTATTGCTGCATTAAGCATATCAGAGTCCTTTCTCTCACTGTAAGCCCCTCTACAACCATGCTCAAAATTCTACAGTTAATAGTGAGGGAAGTTCACAAGTACAAGGAATCCCCTAGTTACACAGGAGAAGGAGGCTGTCCAGGGACCAGCTAGTCTAGACTGGCCAGGACTAGAATTCAGGGCAGCCTAGAATCACAAGCAGCAAGACCAGCACTGTCAGGCCAAGGCAAGGGTGTATGCAAGATGCACAGGGCCCCACCCAGATTCTTCTCCTTGGACCAACATGTGCATCCCCCCAGCTGCTGGAACTGCCTCGGCTGAAATGATCATCTAGCCTCTGGTCATGTCCCCTCCCCAGTGGCGGAGCTGAGAACACATGAGAGTTGCACTTCTCCATCGGCCCAGTCCTGTAACCCTCATGTCCAACAAACTTCCTGCATGCACATTTCTGGCTCCCAGTTAGCTTCCCAGGGAATCTGACCTGTGACAATGTCTCGCTATGATCCAGAGTAAGTCCTTACAGAGTATAAATCCCTAAAGGAATCAGCGAGTC
Source organism: Arctocebus calabarensis (assembly GCA_963573935.1). Lineage (NCBI taxonomy): Eukaryota > Metazoa > Chordata > Mammalia > Primates > Lorisidae > Arctocebus > Arctocebus calabarensis. The sequence goes on along the minus strand of CAUYON010019810.1, from coordinate 18,586 downwards.
AGCAAATGAAATAGAGGGTGGCAGCCTAAAGGGCCAAGGGTAAAGCCAAGGCCAACATTTTCTTAGGGTGATTTTGTGCTACGTTCAGTTACATAAAATCAGAATAGGTGTTTTTGAAAGAAAAAAATAAAAGAGGTCCCAAGAGATGAGAATCTCAGCAAAGATCAGTCAGCTGGTGAGTGGCACAGACTGGTACTGAAGCTAAGTTCCCTGCTCACCTTTGGGTACAGGGATGAGGCCATGGTGGAGAAGCCTGAAAGCAGGTCCTAGAAACTGGGATTCATGAAATCCAGAGCCAAAGTCAGAAAGCAAAGATTCACTGAGGGCTTTGCTTCAAGACAAGCATTAATTACCAGGATCCAGGGCAAGTTAGGGCTGAGCTATTTTTCCTAAGTGGGAACCAGCCAAGAGTCTCCACTCCTATAACCAAACCTGCTTCAGGCAGCTAGCTCTCTCAGCCTCTCCTGAACCTGCTTTGCTGGCCCTCAGTCCACCCTCCATACCAGAATCCTAACATGGACTCATCTAATTTCATTCACTCATCCAGATGATCATCTCTCCAGCAGCTGTGGACTCAGCATTAACTCCATGCCAGACTCCAAGCTAGGCTTTGGGGACATAGGGTAGACAAGATAAATGAGAATCCTACATTCATGGGGCTTAAAATTCAGTGGGGGGATTTGAACCAATAAAACTATTTTTTAACCTATAATCTCTTACAGACTGTGAAACATGCTAGGAGAGAAAAACCTAGCCTAGGATGTGTCACGATAAAGCACAGAGGAACTTGAGGAGTTCATTCATACTGTCACTCAAAGGATGGAAACAAGACAGCCATGGAAAATCTGGGAGAAGAACATTCAGTTAAGAGCCTAGAGACACAAAGGGAAGATCTATTGAGCAAAAAAGAAGTCTATGTGTATGAGAGGAGCTTGGAAAGTAAGAGTGTTCCCATCCCGGGGCCTTGGATACCTTAACAAGGCCACTGAGTTTTACTGTGGTTGCAGTAGAGAGCTACCATGTCCTGAAAGATGACGCTGGCTACTGGGTAGAGAATAGATTAGAAAGGGTCAGGAGAGGAAGGAGGGTGCCAGACATGTTATTATTTCAGTGGTGATAGGGGTGACGGCTAGGATGAGGTGGCAACACGGGGAAGGGGAAAGTGGGTATTTCTAGACAAGATGAAGAGTTGATAGGAGCTGCTCCTTGAGTAACTGCAGAAATCCATGAAAGGAAAAGGAAAGAAAGAAACAAAGAGATGAAAGAAAGAAGACAGAGAGCAAAGGAAGGAAGGAAGAGGGGAAGGGAGGGAGGGAGGGGGAAAAAGAAAAAAGAAGAAAGAGGGTAAGTAAGAAAAAGAATCAGAAGGATTGAGGATAAATGGGCTTGCTGAACTGAGTGGAGTCCTCAGCTTTCTCAGAAGAAACCACCACCACTACTTTATTCTCTCAAAGAGATTCTATAAATACCTAAGCACATTTTACACATATGTGTATTCTTTTGTTTTACGCAAAGAACATATTTATATACTTATTGCTCTGTGTCTAGTCTCATCCCTCAACAACCCATCTTGGAGATCCTTCCAAATCATTTCTTCCTGAGTTGCCTCACTCTTATTATGAGCTGCAGATCATTCCTTTGCATAAATGTACACAACTTACCTGACTGATCTTCTTTTGATGCGGGTTGCTTTCAGGTGTTTTGACCTGACAAGTGATACTGCAATGACCATCCCCCTAACACACAAATAAAATTTGCAGGATGAATTCCAAGAGTTGGAATTGCAGGTCAAGGGTGTGGTTGTTTTTAAATTCTGATAGCTATTGTCAGATCGCTCTCCTGCAAGGTCACACCAACTGGCTAAAGCTTTCTTTGCAGCAGACTCACCCTGCACTGTTCAGAAGGGGTTGCCATTCTGTGAAAGCTTTTTCTCCTATTGTACCTTTTACAGATGACACTCAGAGGAGACTCCATCCTCCTCAAGTCCATGTGGTGAGATGTAAAGCCAGGGTGCCAGCCCTAGCCTACATGCCTCCAAACCTTCTCCCCTCCCTATGACCCCAGGCACCCATCACAAGCTCCGTGGTGCTTGCAGCAGGGTCTCAGAGGACATGCCTATGATCTGGTGCTTTCCTTTGGGGAGACTTAAGTATTAACCAGAATAAACAAGACCACAAGAAGAATGTCTGGTGAGAGCTGGGTTAATAGCTTAAAAATTGATTCTGCTGGAAAATAAATGGCATTTTAAAAACAGGAAAATGAACCCAAGTGAACGATTACCTGCTCTTACATTTAAATTAGCCCTGGGAGGGTTCCATCCCTAAGTTTACTCGCGAATAAGAAATCCCTCGTGCCATGATTCTATTGATCACTTTCAAAAGAGTAGAACTTTGGCTTCATAAGAAGAGCTTTTTCAAAATCATCTGGATGACATAGTATCACTCCTGATGGGTGGATAACCAAGAAGGTGGCCCACTAGCTATGCCAGGGCTGAAGTTAGAGGGTGTCTCAGTCCATTTGCTGTTGCTATAGCAGAATCCTTGGATGAGGAAATTTATAAGAAAAATAAATGTATTTGGCTCAGTGGCTGGGAAGTACAAAAGCCATTGCTGGCATCTGGTGAGGATCTTCCCACAGACGAATGGCAGAAGGCAGAAGCAAGCACACACAACACAGACAGAAAGGTGGCTGAACTCATCCTTGTTATCAGGAGCCCACTCCCAGAGCTAATCCACTCCTGCTACAATCACGTTAGTCCATGCTAATCCATTCATGAGAATGCTGTCCTCATGGCCGATCACCTTTTAAAGGTCCCACCTACTAATACTGTTACAATGGCAATGACGTTTCCAACACACGAACTTTGGGGAATACACCCAAACCATAGCAGAGGGGCAACAATCCACTGGGACATTCAGTGGTAGCTCACACCCACACGTTCTCAGTGGGCACGTCTACAAAGGGGAAGATGAACTGGATTCTCTCTGAAATCTGCAATAGTATGATTAGTCTGCAATTCATGGTAGAACTTCCTACCTGAACTTTCAGGTAGGTAGAATTTCCTACCTGAACTTTAGAGGTAGGAAAGCTGAGCCCCAGAGAAGTCACTGAGGGTACCCAGTAAGAGGTCTGCCGAGGTGCCCATTCCTTACATCTGTGTGCAGGGTGAGTCTGCTGCAAAGAAAGCTTTAGCCAGGTTGCCAGTTACCATCTGCTCCCTTCCTACACCTTCTGCTCCCCTCAGCCACACTCCCAGGACATTCTGTTAGTACTGGCCTGTGAAATAGTAGTGTTCTCATTTATCAAAAAGCCCAGATCACTGAGAAAAAAAGTGAAGTATTAAAAAAGCAAGAAAGTCTATAAACAACACTATGTTGGCTACCTATGAATTCTGGCACCTAATCTTTCTACCTTGACTGCATTCAGATTGAGTAATCAAAGAAACAAATATTAAAACAATAAGAGACAGTATTATATATATATATATAAAATTGGCAAACATGAAAAGGAATGTAACATCTGGATCTCTTTATATAAATGCCTTCTCAGTTTGAGGCGAGGAGCAGGGATGCCCCCTGCCTGCCGGCAGGTGCCACTTTCACAAGCCTGCAAACACCTTTGCTCTGCTTGGTTGCTTCAGTGTAATATGAAACATATTACAAGTCCCAAGGGCTGTTTAAAGCACTATGTTTACCATAACCTGTGTTCACTAAGGATCTGCTCATCAGCAATTGATTGAGTACGTTTGCTCACATGATTGTGCTCCCGTGTGTTTGTGCATGCCCACATGTGTGTTCACGTGCACGTGTAAGGATGAGGACAGTCCAGGGATGCTGCAGGGCCAGCTCAGGAACAACCTTATGTACAAAGCATGCCAAAGAGAGTCTCAGAGGTTTTAAGCAGGGATGACACACACAGTTTGCATTTCAGAAAGGTACGGTGATTTACCTAGACTGAAAGTTACTACACGGAAAGGTTAATGCCTCTTTTTACCTTCTACAAACAGGATCAGCTAAAAATACCTGGAAAGAGTTTGTGAGAGATTCTACTCCTTGCTGACCAGAGCAAAAATATCTCCGTTTGAGCTGGTTATTTCCACCAAGGTCAAACTCATGTTTTATATGGAGTTTGTATGAAAAAATATTTTGTTTAATTTTTCATGCCATCAAAGAGAAAAAAGCAAAAGTAAGCCATCGCTGGAGTTCTGATTCTGCAGGGAGTCTATGAACTGCATAGAGGGTTACATAGGACCATTTTTAACCATGCAGTGACTGGCATGGGCCCATAATTAACATGCATTAAATCAATCATTCCTCATGTCCAACAGAGCTGTTTACAGAGAAATGAGCTTGTGGTTCTGGGAATCATTAATCAATAATACAAAGGTGGCACAGAATAATTGAATAATTACTATCCCAGGTATCAGAACTCTAATATACATACAAAGAATTGAGTTAGTCTGCAGCCACCCTGGAGCCTCAGGCCTGCCAGCTGCCCCCAGGGCTAGGGCTGTGCCTGTAACTCCAGAGCCCTCTGTCAGGGTTGGAAGGTGATTATGCCCTGGACAGTCTCCTAGACCATGCGTACAGCAAAGGCCATAACCCCCAGCGCTTCAGAGCTGTCAGGGGGAGGAGGATCCAGGAATCTGTTGTCAGAGCATAGGGACACACCCACCATGCCTCTGTCCTAGGCCTGCTTCACTTAGAAATTGAGAGAAAGCAAAAAAGTCCACAAGGACTCATGGTAACCTCTAGGAAGTCTCAGGTTACAAGCGAGGCTTGCTACCAAATGTCTCAATGTAGACCAATGGTATCAGCCTGGGAAATGCAGAGGGTGTCTCCTGCAAGCGCACGCACGCATACATGCACACAAATTTGCCCTACTATGGGCAAATTTTCTGCTTATTTGATGAACATATTCAAGGTTCAAAAGTCAGTGTACCCATCCTTTCCTGCTCAGCTCTCCGTTCCTGTTTTTGACAAGAACCCATGGGCAGGTACAGGGGAAGCATGTGGGCCAGGGACCACATCACCACGCCCAGGGTGGGCAGGCTGCCGAGGGAGAGGGAGAGGGTGATGGAGAGTATGTAACTTGTCCAACACACAGAAGTGGAAAAAGTTGAGAGGGGGAACAACCACGAGAACTGAGAGTGAGAGAGCTCTTAGATCAAATGCCAGCAATCCTAGCCAGTAGACACAGGGGGCTCTGTTTTTGTGATCTTTTAATGGAAATGACAAGGCACAGGGCCACAGTGAGGCCAGAGGAGACACTGTATGAAAAGCCCATAAGGAAGTGCTCCTGACACCCAGCTATTGGCAATTTTGTGAATAGCAGCAACAAATAGCACAGTGAGGTTCTGAGTCCAGGGTACACACTTCCTGCTGGGTCAAGCTGTCCTCCGGGCCCTGCCTCTATGGCAGTGGTGTTGGATTTGTCACATCAGCCTGCCCAGGGCAGCCATGTCTTGCCTGTGCCCAGATGAGCTCCCCTGTGTGCTGGGTCCCCCCAGGGCATGCCAGTCCTTGAGCCGGGTCCCAGGTCATGGCTGCAGGCAAGCTGCCCCCTCTCTGAGCCCCTAAAGGCCCCTCAGGCACACCTTCCAGGGAGGACCTCCTGACCCAGGACACCTTCCTTCAGGCTGAGCTCGCCATGTCAGTAGATCTTTCCAGAGCACACGCCCTGCTTGTCAGGAAAAGAAGAGGCAAGGATGAATCCAAGCCTGCCACCGCCTTGAAAGAAAGAAATCACAGGCAGATTCGAAAATTATGGCAGCCGTGTGGAAGGGAGACTCTGGGGGAGGTCCAAGGGATGGAGCCGCCAGCTCTGCCCCGAGCAGGAGTATGTTAAGGACAGGTTCACGTCGGGGAGGCCTCTGGGCTGTGGGGGATCATTGAGTAGTGGGCAGAGTGGGCTGTGTGGATCCAGCCAGCGGGCGTGTGAGGAGGAGGAGGAGCAGGGTCAGGCCGTGGAAGCCTCATACACCTCACCCACCGGCCAGGCCCCGCCCCACTGAGCTTTCTAGTCTGGAGCGGAACAGCAGTCCTCTGGCCCAAGATTTCCAGATTCTCATGAGTTCCTGGGGCCTTATGTTCTTCCCTGCCTCACTCTTTCAATGTGGAGATCTCCCTGGTTTCATTCTACATCAGTCTAAGGCCCAATGCCAGTAATTTCTCTCTTCCTCATAAAATCTTGCATTTTGTGGTGAGTACTGGAACTCTGAGAGGGGCCCTAACCAAGATGGTCAGGTCTCTGGTGGGCCCACTCTGACCCTCTGTCTCATCCTCTACCATCTTGGTGAAACACCCAGACCCATCTGACCCTGGACTCTCCCATTCTGCTCAAGCACTCACCACTCATTTCCCCAACACAGGAATGTCAGTCTAAACAGGACACTTCATTGTTTCTCTGACAGGGCCCTTTCCTACCTCCTCAGGGATACATCTTAGGTATCAGGGTTCTTACAACTCTCTTTTTTAGTTCTTGAAGTATTAGAAGAAATCCTGAGGTCCATTAAATGGGCAGCAACTGCTGCAGTAGTCATATTAATAGCAAATACGAGCCACTGAGAACTCCCTCCTCACAGGGTAAGGAGTATCAGGCAGGGCCATACAGAGCCTCCTGGATCATTGCCACAAACTACTTGAGTCGAGGAGCATAACCCCACCTTAAAGACAGAGGAAAGGAGGCTCGAGGAGGGTTGCATTACTTACTCAGAGGCTGGGCCTGTGAGGGACGGAGGTGGAATTGGGAACTGTCAGGGGTCTGTCCCCCATCTGCCTGTAACCTCTGCTCTGCACCCCCTCACTCTGGCCAGCATCTCTAGGGACCAGGCTGCCTGCTGGTCTAGTTCCACTGACTATGGGGAAACTCTGGCCAAGTTGGGAAGCAGCCTTTCCCACAGTTTACCATGAAACCAGAGGCAACAGCACAACCCAAAGGAATGGATCAAAGCAACTCATGCAAGGAACACATGTCCACATAGTGTCACGATTGACCTTGCAGCTGGCCAGTCTCCAGTTCCAGGGAACTGACAACCCTGTGGTCTGTCCCCACCAGCCCCTCTCAGCACATAAAGGGCCAGTGGGCACTAAGTGGGAGCCGGACGGCTCCTGCTTTCCCTCCCCACCGCCTGCTGGTTTTCACACTTCCTGCCTGCACATCCTGCTGGCGTTCCTGATGGCTCCTGCTGAGCCACGGGGAGCCTGAGAAAGGCTGAAGCTTAAATACCAGGCAGGGGTGGATGGGAGAAGAGCCTCTTCCTGGCTAAGTCCTGACTTGGAAATTGGGTAAGTCAGTCACCTGAGGGCTTCAGATCCCTCCCCCTACAACATGCCCCACGGAACATCCCCACCCCCAACCTGGGAAACACTATTGGGTGGGATAATCAGCAAAAGCAAGACTATCAGAAACTGACAAACGTCAAAGGCACCTGCAGGCTGCAAGAGATGGGACTCTAAATTCCAGACCTTGCCTTCAGCTTGGGTTAGAGCTGGCATTGGAAGCACATGGGTATCAGGACACATGTGGACTTTTCTAGAAAGTGCGGAACCTGCACTGGCTGGGCAGTGGGTCTGGGTGATTCCAAAGAAGCAGCAGTGTTGCAGAGAAGTCTCCAACAGCCTCACCCCTGCCATACCATCCAACACTCACCTGGATACTGCTCAGAAGGGACTTTGCACATGAAATTAAAGATACAAATCATCTGACCTTCACATAGGGAGATTAGCTGGGCTATCGGGTGAGCCTGGTGTAGCCTGGAGCCCTAAGTAGCAGAAAGAAAGGCGGCGGAGTCCTCAGAGAGAAGGTGTGTGGGAGCAAAGGCAGAGGGCCGGGAAACAGCGAGAACAGGACTGACCATGCCAGGAGCAGATGGAGGAGGCCATGAGGCGAGGGAAGTGGACACTCTCAAGGACCTAACAGTGACCCAGCAGACACGTGGGCCTCGGGACTTGCAGAAGCAGGGAACTAGAATCTGCTGACACCTGAGTGATCTTGGAAAGGGACTCATTCCTAGAGCCTCTGGAAAGAAACACAGCCCTGCTAGCACATGGGTTTCATCTCTCTGAGCCACTGGCAGAAAACCATGAAACCCCATTGTGCCTGATCTTTTGAGATGGTAAATGTTTGTTGTCTTAAGTTTGGGACAATTTGTTCTGCCAAAGATAGAAACCTAACATAAAGCATTGTCACAGTTCTCCTCTTCTGGAGACACCATGTAAGCCTGTCTTTCCTTTCCTATCAGCAAAGTGGTCAAGAATAGCTGGGGCCTGATATATCTGTTTAACCTGTGTCCTTCATATTCAGTTTCCTGCCACTGGGGACATTGTACAATGTCCAGCAGCAGCCCTGGCCTCTGCCCCCTTGATGCCAGTAGTGCCACCTTCCAACCCCCAGCCATGACAAGTGAAAATGTTTCCAGACATTGGCAAACAGCTTCTGGAGGGTAAAGTTGCCCCCAGATAAGAATGGTTGCTTTATGTAATCCTTTGAGGGGATAAGGCAAAGAAAATTTTTTATAGAAAGAAAGCGTAAATCTCTTAGCTGCTTTTATAACTGACTGGGTGTTAGCCTAATTATTCACTTACTTACAAGAGAGCATGTTCATATATTGATACATCCCAGCCATGATCAGCTGTTAGTCCCAGGAAGCTGGACATTAGGAATACACACACGTATGGATATACATGTATTACATATATAGCTCACATTCGTTTTGTGAATTTCACACAGTAGACATATAATACTTCCATAATCAAAGTAAAATGCACATGAATGTGACAACCTGCATTCATCAGTGTTTGCTTACTGGCTGCTTCAGGGACGCCTGAGGTTACACCTCTGAGGTCCATCCTGAAGGCAGAGAGGACAGTGACAGAAGCCAACATGGCTGGCAAAACTCTGTGTGCTGGCAGCAATGCAGGAGGTGATTCAGAGACAGCAACAGGGGAGAGGCCAGTTCTCCAGGTTTCAGAGTAGAAGTGGCCAAGATCAATGCCATAGAGTTGGTGGTCATGGCTAAGTGCACAGGGCAGTGCAGGTAGACAAGCCTATGTAGGCCGGGCCTGGTGACCAGGTGTGATGGGCACCTGGAGATGTGCTCTGTGTCTGGAAGCTTTGGTTAGCTTCTCATGTAGGGATGAGAAGGATGATTTTGCTACGAACTATGTTGCTGGAACTGTTGCCTAAATCTGAAAGCAGCAGAGCAATTTGCCAAACGTTCTGCAGCAGTCCCTTTGGCTGGTGAACCCCCTATCCAACCCGGAAAAAGAAAATCCCAGTTTAACATCCCCCAGGAGTCTCTGCAAGGAACACGACCCTGAAAAGGCCATGCTTCAGGGTCTGCCACTTACTTGCTCTCATCCTGGGCTCTCTGAGCTGGGTACCTGCCCCTGAAAGCCCAGGCTGCTCCTTTTGTAGGCCTTAGTTCAGGTCCTCTCTCTCCCACGGCCCTCATGTGCTCATCCCTGTGTGTCCCTGCATGGCCTACTGACCCTGCCCTGTCTGCCCCTCTGTTTTTCTGGGGTGTTTCCTTCACCTACATCTTAAGTGAAAGGCCTGGTTCACCCATGAGACCCTGAGGTGCACCAGCCCTTACACTATTCAACCTTTGGAAAAGGGAGGAAAACTCATTTTTAACGAGGACCTCACATGTGCCTGGATCTGACTGAGTTTCTCTACTTCATTGTCACATTGAAGCCTGACCAGATGTTATCAAATGGTTACCATAAGTTCCATATTAAAGATAAGGAGGCTAAGGCTTCATTCCAAAGGTTGGGTGGTCTGCTATTTAATATGGGGCCAAGTTGGGATTTGAACTCAGCTTAGTTTTACTCTAAGACATATGCTCCATCTTCCATATCATGCTTAGACTTTGGCAAAAGGAGCCATTCCCTCAGCCCCCTACTCTAGAGAGGCCTCTCTGGTATGCAATCTTCCAGCCAATGCCAAGAGGACATGGACACTGAAAACTAGGGCTCCCCCAACCCAACCCACCTCCACACAGGCAGCACCCTGGATTTTCCTGCTACTAGGTCCCTAACCTGCCTCCTGGGCCTTCATCTCCAAGGCCACCCTTTTAAAAGCTGACAGTGCCATGAGTATGCCTACTGGTAGACACAAGTGGTAGCCAAGGGATGTTCAAGATGTGCAGATACTTTGGACATATGGCTTGGGATATCTGGACATGTACCCAGGGCCTCTCAAGGTATGGACCCTCTCACGGTGGTCAAGTTGTTGGCAGGGGGCCTAGGTACTGAACTATAAGAAGGTCACGAATTCTCAACTTGAAACTGGCCTCTCAAGTTGTCATAAAGGTCAAGGTAGGATGGTAGAGCATATTTCATTAATAATTCGTTAGCTTTTTTTGAACCTTTTAAATATTTTGACACAGGGCATGTAAGCTTTCATTTGCACCCTTGCCCCCCAGGCACACAAATTTAAGAACCTATCCTTTTCGTGCATTGATATTTTGGTGCACTGTTTTTATCCAATGGAGACCTCACTCCCCACGTGAGCAAAGAAAGCTTATTTCTCTCCCGTCCAACAATCTTAAAGAATAATTGTGAAGGGGTACATTACCTTTTCTTGATCAAGAAGCTCTTGCAAAATAACTTGTCTTTCCTGACACAGCTCCAAGAAATCCTCTGAGTGCAGACTTTCATGTAAGGCAGGAAAGAACGTCAGCTGAGTGCAGTCCACAGCCACCTCGTCTGGCTCACTCTCCGCTTCCTCTGGTGCCATCTTATCTACAGAAGAATAAAGGGACACATGGTTTGGGTGTGAGGGGTGGTGCTCAGTATATACCTACATCACCGAGAGCAACTGCAAGTTTCCTGGGCAGAAGTGAGCCGTGCAGATCTCTCCGTGCTCCTTCACTGCTTCCCAAAATGGACATGACCCATCTGACCCCCTCTGGGTGCAGCCAACCCACCTCCAAGTTGATTCATCCTGGAGGGCCCATGTGTTGCTCCTCTGCAGCTCTCCAGTGGCCACAAGGCAACTTTGCAAAACTCACCCTCATTAGTCGGTTAAGCAACTCCCTAGAGGCCCATCAGGGTTTTCTTTTGCTGAATTTGACTTTGTTCACACTTGAAAGAATGTTGTTGCTTTTTCTAATTATAGAAGTAATATCTTCCTCTTATAAAAAAAAACTTAGAAAAACCATAAAGTTGTGAGAAATAAAACAAATATCACCCATGCACCCAGAGATAGGGCTAATAATAACAGCCCCCATTAGGTAAGGCCTTTTTCTGTGCCAGGTACTTGTGATTACATTTTTCACCTAGTCCTACCTAGGTTGTAAATACCATTTCAACCTCACTTTACAAATGAAAAAAATTGAAAAAGGCTATGATCATGTAGCTACTAAGAACCAGAAGCAGAATCTGAACAAACTGTCTCTGAGCCCAGAGTCTAGTCTCTTAATCTCTGGGCTGTTTGGCTCCACTGTTTACAGTTTGGTTGATTTACTTTCAACATCTGTTTGGCCGTATGTGTGCACACACACACAATTTTTTAACATAAGAATAACTGCGCATGTACAGTTTTTCTTCTCTGATACTTTTTTCAAGGAAGATTACATCATGAGTATTTTACCATTCCATTAAAAGTTCTTGGAACAACTTAATTGGCTGTGTAATATCTATTACATGGCGATTTCATAATCAATTAATCCATCTCCTATTTTTCAGAGATACAGATGGTTTTTATTTACGCGCTGTGCTGTCATGAGTATACTGTACTGCAGTCGTCAGGGGGCACATTTAGATTTAGTTCCTAAGGATAACCTTCCAGACAAGGATACCTGGGTGCGAGCTAAGCACGTAACTCTGCAGATTTCTGGATCCTGAGCATCCACTTGCACATTGCTCAGCAGGCTGTGGGCCATTTTCTTTGTGCCAAGAAGTTCCACCTCCTCCCCACCTGGGAGTCACATATCTGGGCACATGAGAATGTCTGAGGCTCGCAGCAGACCCCCAGGGGCTTTTTGCACCTGGGGAGGATAGTCTTGGAGGAACAGGCACCCAGGAAAGGCATGGTGCAGAACCACAGCCACTTTTTTCTCCCTCGGCTGAGCTCCTTCCAGTCTATGCCGGAAACACCAAGGAGACCCAGGTCATAGGCACGCAGGGGCTCTGCATGTTGAGAGTGAGAGGACACAGCAGCCTCCAGCACAGTCCACGTGAAATCAGCACGCTTTCCATTGTACACTTCTTCCACCCCCACTCCCCCGAGGTAGGGCGGGCAGGTGATCATTCTGATATTAGTGATGCAGGGTTCGGGGTGAGAGAAGAGAGGGGCAAGGAGGTATTGCAATGTCATCCCATGTCCTATGCCATAATGGGACCTCCAAATCACCTTGAAATCAGAGCCCAGGATCCTTGTTCTTGGGCTTGGGTTATAGCAGACTGGCAAGGTAGTAAACTTAATGCAAAATCTGTCATTCAGGCAGTCTGTGAGACTAGCTGGGTCAGCATAAGACGTTGTCACTGGACACTGGGCTAAGAAGATACTAGCTGGGGCCTGGGCTACAGTTAAACTAATAGACAGGGAGCATTCCAACTAAAAGGAAGTCTTTAGTGGAAAACCACAAAATCATATATATGTGGGCAGTGCCTGTGGCTCAAGGAGTAGGGCGCCAGCACCATATACCAGGGGTGGTAGGTTCAAGCTCAGCCCTGGCCAAAACTGCAAAAAAAAAAAAAAAATCATATGTATGGGGGGTATATACACACACGTATGTATACATAGTATGTGTGTTTAGATGTGGTCACTCCAAAATGACCTCTGAAAATCAGTCCTATATTTTTGATAAAGCAATTAAACCAAATTCCCTCACATGAAAAGTTAAGAATGAATATAAAAAATGATTCCATGTGTTTTCTTTAAATTTGGAAAATAATAATAATTACATCTATAATTTTCATAATTACAGAATGCAAAGTAAGAAGTACTAACTACTCATTCCGTCTAGTTTTATTCTAAGACATTTTAGTGTTTTCCTGTATGTTTTTGGTCATGTACTGAATATGTATTAGACACTTTCAAGATCTCCAGACAAGATAGTCTCCTCCAAAGAATTCTTACTGCTGAAACCTAAGTGCGATGTCTGGGTCTGGAACAGATTCCTGTCTGCTCAGGAAGTGCAGTAGAGAGGAATCCCGGTGCTGCCTACAATAGACCTGCAGCATTTTCTTCTTCTAAAATATGAATTTAATATATTGAGTAAGGGACTAAATAAACTCAATAATTGGCTTAATTATTAAAGAAAAATAGATAAACTGATGAACTGAATACCTGGGTTTTCAGCATTTGCTTGAGAAAGCTCCTTATTTTTGTCGTGGCCCTCCTGAAAGAAGACCAGAGAAAAGAAAAGTTCAACCCTTGGACACTACATAGATGCCCACCCCCCTCATTCCACAGATTCACAGACACACACATGCACGTGACCCCTTCAAATTACTCCAGACTCAAATTCAAGGGGAGAGAAATGCTAAATCCTAGAGGACCACAATAAAATGCAAGTATTAATGTTTCTGAGTCAAAGGGGAAAAAACCCACAGTCTTCCATTAAGCAAGACTTACGGTAATTACCAAAGATGATGCCAAGATGGGATTAAATAGCATCCTGGATGTCTGTGTGGGGACCACCCTGGAGAGGGGACAGGGGTGGATCTAGGGCTGGGCAACCTGCCGCACCAGAGACCAGGTGTCACGGCCAGGCTTTGCCTTCATCACTGGCACAGGGAAGTGAGCAGTCTCCTTGTTTTTCCTGTCTCCAATTCCTAAGAAACGTATTTTGGGGAAGGAAATCCTCACGACCCGACAAGAGTATATCCATTTGGGGAGATAGCTGGTGGGAAGGAGCAGGCCAGAAACACAATGCTTCAAGGCCATTGTTTCTGGGAAATCACAGAACAGTAACTTTTACTCTGGCCCTGGCTGGTGGCCAGTTAAGGGACTAACGCCTAGATTTGTCCTGAGTGCAAAAATTCATGACTCCTTCTGGGCACCATTGTCCCATATTCAACCCTATTGATAAGGGGTAGTAAAAGCCTCTTGAAACTGTGTGAGAGCTGAGCTGCCTCCTGGTCAGACTCCACTCTGCTCTTTTTCTCTTCTAGTAAAGCCTTTTGGACCCCTGGATTGGCCTCCTCTCCTTAGGGACCCTTCCCCCAACTCTACCCTGTTTGCCTCAATATTGAGGGAAAAATACTATACATCACCAAATGTTTATTGATAATACTTAGAAAAAAATACAAACGTCTACAGAATAAATGAAATACAATTCTTTGTTAGGGATATAAAGGCTTAAAACACACTTGGATTTCAGACTAGAGAATGAACTCAACATGGTAATTTGGCATGGACGCATAAGGAAATATGTAGCATTCCAGGGTTTGGAAGCCTTCCTTTCAGAATACTTTAAATTATGATTGTTCAATGAGGACACGAAAACTATGACCATATCCACTACCAAATGAATCTAACTGGCTTCTCCTCCTTTAAAAGGCAAAATCGTGAATTTGAAGACATAGTTCAAGCTTCATTACAGCAAACTCCCAGGGTCTGCCCAGATCCTATTGCTTAGGAAGCTGGGACAGCTTCAATTGTAGGTCACACCCCAGGCTTGAACTTGCAGAAATAGTTGAGTTCAAGAGACATTTCCATGTAAAACTTATTATGGGATTTGCTTCTAATAATACTTATAGCAGTGTGGGCTGCACTCAAAGATAAATAACTTCTTCAGGCAGATAAGGGCCATTCCCTGGCTCTCTCCAAACACTGACATCCAGATTATGACACTGGATGCCAATTTCCCCGTGGTACTGGGTCAGTGGCACAGACATGAACCACTCATTCATTCACCCACTCACTTATGCATTCATTCAGGCTGTGGTTACAGCATCCCTCCTACTTATCTGGGAGAAGTAGTGAGTTTTTCCTTCTGTTAAATGACATCAAAACCAAATTGTGAGACTCTTTTAGATTGAACTGCATACATTATTTCTCCTGCTTGCTGAAAACAGCTTGAGATGGCGAAGGTAAGGAGATGCTTCCCTACACCATGCCTACCTGTAACCATCACTGTCTTGCTGTATCAAACGCCTACCTTGTGCCTTCGTGGGTTCTGGGCCTCCAGCAGAGACAGGCGTTTGATGCGTTTCCTCATACCAGCGGGTCCTTCTCTCCAGTCAAGTTCCCACTGGGAGCTAGGTGTGGCTTCTTCCCTTTGACTCCACAACCCCAGTTCCCCAAAAAGCTGCTCCTGGATCCGGGCCCAGGCATTGGCTGCTTTGATGTGACCACATTTCCGCCTCTGGGAAGTAGAAGCACAATGTCACTCCTGGGCACATTTTTCTCATGGGCCTGGACCCAAACCTCCTGGGATAAATAAGCCAAATCTCCCTTAACTGATTGAGAAAGATATCCCCATCTAGGTAGCCCTGAGCATCTCCAGGATGTTCAGTGCACTCACTAGAACCAGGGCTAGGCCAGGAGAAAGAAACAGTTTCTCAGCTTTGAGATCATTTCATCCCAGCTGGGGGAGGAGAAAACCATCTTCCCTTCAGCCTTCAGAGCCACAAGATTGCTGGACACCAGGAAGAAAGCAACAGCTCCAAAGGGCCCTGAAGTGGCTCGTTAGTGGGTGGTTGGTTCTGTTATGTTATACAATATAAAAATGATGCTGAACATACCACGTTTCTTCCAGTTGCCTGTGTTAGAAGCAGAGTGAGGACAGGTCTGCTGACAACTGGCTGAGTTGAGCGAGTCATTCCCATCTCTGGACCTCAGACTCTCCAGGTATTAAATGAGAGGCTTGGCCCATCATCAGGGCCTTTCTGATCCTAATAAATATGATTCAGCAATGCCCAAGGGTTCAAGAATATTCACCGAAGCTGAAACCTTGCATATAGATGAAAATAATCCCACCTAATATCTATAAAATTCTCACAGTTAGCACGTGTAGTCTTTGACTATAATACTATCTACTGGAGTATTCTCCAAGTCTAGAAAAGTAATCAACACCACGGAATTGCTTTCAGAGACGACGTTGACGTTTCATGCACCGTCTGCCAGAGAAACATTTCCTTTCACTTTGGGCAGTATAACAACTTCCCAGGGTAAACTTTTGTAATTCTTTGAATAGTTTATGGATGGCATTTGCTATAAATTTTAATTTTTTCCCAGAAAACAGAAAGGTGAAGTGCTAATGAATAACTTAGTTATACAAGAAGCATAACTTAACTTAAATACCAGCGACACTCAGGATCACATTTGGGGCTGAGCTTTATCTCATTCCCCTGTATCCAGCACTGCCATGAAGAAAAACTTTCTATCATCCCCATGAAGACACTAGGGCTGGAGAGAGGTGGCTTCTTCCCAAACCAACAGGTGGCCATGCTGATATGTAGACCCAGTCGGTTGCATTCCAAAGCCCTTCTTGAGTTTGGTAGGTAGATTCTTTCACTGCAGCGCTATTATCAATCTATGAGCTTGTGGTTTCTGCTCACCTTACTTCAAAGACTGGAAGACTTTTTGATCTAGGTCTTGCAAATCTGGGCCATTTTAAATGAACAAACTGTTTTGAGATTTTCCATGAAAACACGGCTGGGCATATAGTGCCCGGCACGTGGTCTTTGGTGTCTGATGGACCTGGATCATCATGTTTCTGCAATTCACCAGCAGTCTAATGTGAACGAACTTCAGCTTCCTTGTTAGTCACATTTAGCTAATAATGTTACCATAACAATAAAAACATGGTTTTATGAAAGGATTAAATGATATAATATTTTCAAAAGCTTAATGTGGCTCTTTACTCAGCTTAAGTAACCAAGGCTATTAATGTGAATAAAGCTACTAAGATTTCAAAATAAAATTATTTTGTTTCTCTAAAGTCCTTACATTCATATCCAAAACAGTTGTAGAATTTTATATAGTTTTCCAATTGGTTAATAAGAAACTCTAGAAAAATAATGACTTTCCAGAGTGTTTCTTTTCTTTTTTTTTAATTTTTATTAAATCATAATTGTGTACATTAGTGCAATCATGGGGCACAATGTGCTGACTTTATATACAATCTGAAATATTTTCATTGAACTATTTAACATAGCCTTTGTGGCCTTTTAATCACTATATGAAGACATTTATATTCTTCATTTAGTAGTTTTCACTTGTACCCTTGTAAGATGCACCGTAAGTGTGATCCCACCAATCACCTTCCCTCCACCCATCCTCTCCCCTCCCCTCCCTTGCCCCTTTCCCCATTTCTTGTGCTATAACTGGGTTTTAGCCTTCATATGAAAGCTATAGATTAGCTTCATAGTAGGGCTGAGTACATTGGATACTTTTTCTTCCATTCTTGAGCTACTTTGCTAAGAAGAATGCATTCCAGCTCCATCCATGTAAACACAAAAGAGGTAAAGTGTCCATCTTTCTTTAAGACTGCATAGTATTCCATGGTATACATGTACCACAGTTTATTAATCCATTCGTGGGTCAATGGGCAGTTGGGCTTCTTCCACGACTTAGCAATTATGAATTGGGCTGCAATAAACATTCTGGTACAGATATCTTTATTGTGATGTGATTTTTGGTTTTCTGGATATATACCTAGTAAAGGAATTATAGGAGCGAATGGCAGATCTATTTTTAGATCTCTAAGTATTCTCCAAACATCCTTCCAAAAGGAATATATTAGTTTGCATTCCCACCAGCAATGTAGAAGTGTTCCCTTTTCTCCACATCCACGCTAGCATCTCTGGTTTTGGGATTTTGTTATGTGGGCTAATCTTACTGGAGTTAGATGATGTCTGAAGGTAGTTTTGATTTGCATTTCTCTGATGATTAAGGATGATGAGCATTTTTTCATGTGCTTGTAGGCCGTGCGCCTGTCTTCCTTAGACAAGTTTCACTTCAAGTCCTTTTCCCACCCTGAGATGGGATCACCTGTTCTTTTGTTGCTAATACGTTTGAGTTCTCTGTGGATTCTGATTATTAAACTTTTGTCGAAGGAATTACCTGCAAATATTTTCTCCCATTCTGAGGGCTGTCTGCCTGCTACAGTTACTGTGTTCTTCGTAGTGCAGAAGCTTTTTAGTTTGATCAGGTCCCAGTAGTGTATTTTTGATACTGCTTCAATTGCCTGGGGAGTCCTCCTCATAAAAAATTCACCCAGGCCGATTCCTTCAAGAGTTTTCCCTGCACTTTCTTCTAGTATTTTTTCAGCAATCACTATTTAAAAAGGATCTTGATATTCCTTCTGAAATCATGAAGCTTTATGTAAAATATACAAATAATTTTACTTCTTCTCAATTCTACATAACTCTTTGTTTTTGGTACCTCATATTCTGACAACTCTTTAGTTTTATATGGTTTATTTCTTATACTTCTATTTATTTATTTATTTATTTTTATTAAATCATAGCTGTGTACAATAATGCAATCATGGAGTACAATGTGCTGGTTTTATATACAATTTGAAATATTTTCATCGAACTGGTTACTTCTAATTTTTAATGCATGCTCAGATTAGTCCTCAATATCATTATAAGTTAATATGATATTTTAGTTTTATTTTCTCAAA